>OX418225.1:26904557-27097057 GCA_948455865.1 Conomelus anceps | reverse complement strand
GCAGCCGGGACCGACAGCTTAACGTGTCCTCCGAAACACGGGAGAGGCCCGAGGTAAAAACTTTCGGTCAGAACTGGGATCGAACCCGGGACCTTTGGGCTAGCAAACCAGCACTTAACCCACTCGGCTACGGCCAAAGAGTTAGTGAGTAGTTGAATAGTTCTATAATGAGAAATGAGCTATTAATAGCTACTGTGCAACTGCAAATTACAAAGCTCCACTCCCACTCCGTAAATTGGAGTGGGGACTTGAAGTCGCGTAGTTTACTAGTTTCTAGAAATACTCACAGATATCTGAGTATTTTGTTCTTCGAATACTAGGTGCTAGTCCGTACGTTCAAATACTCAGTAAAAATACCTGTTCCAGTAAATACGCCTCATCTCTAGTCTCCCCACCATTAAAAGCCATACGCTTATTATTATTATTAATAGCAATATTAAATTTTTACCCTACAATCTATTTCAGGTTAGTTTGGCTCACGTGATTTTAGTGACTCATCGTTAAAGCATGAGTGGTAGCACGCTATTGGTTGAAAATACCAGGTAACCGGTAACATTGCATTTTCAACCAATAGCGTACATCGCTATCACATGCCATAACGGTGATTCACTGCAATCTAGGATGAAATGCATTAATAAAGATATAGTGACTGAAGGCTGAAATAGACTTCTTGAATTGTAATTAATTTTTTGGGGGTCGCTGTTATAGGCCAAATAACTTTAGTAAGAAAACAATGAGTACTTATACTTTTTAGTGAAATTTTGTTAGTTTTTTTGTTGATTTTTTTGGCAACTTTGATTTTTAGTGTATAGCATAGGTATGTTTTATAGTAGTTATGTTTGCAAATATTTTTTCTTGTTGTACTTTGGAATCATTTTGATTTTCTCTAAATTTAAGTTTGAACAATTGTACTTTTCTGCAGATAAATTATTATTATTATATTATTAAATAAATTATTATAGGAAAAGTGAATTTCTGCCATTTTTCAAATGAAATAAATGAAAAGAATATTTAGTTATAATATCTTCAAAGAAATTGTTGAAAGAGAATTTCTAGTTGGAGTTTTTGAAATTTTTTGAAGTTCACTGTCAAAGCATTTGTTTTTTTCGAATGACACCTTGCTTTGGGAAGTGAGCCTCGTGTAAATATTCCGTTTCCAAAGCCATAAAAGGGCCATTACTTTTCATTGGGCCTTACACCGGATGACCTTCATCCTGATTGGTTGAATGGTTGCTGGAAGGGCTTCTCCCTTAACGCCTTTGTCGGTTGTTACAATGCGAGTGTCCTTCAAAATGTCATTCTTTTGTAGCAGCTTCAACCTCAGTCCATTGCCCTCTGATTCTGAAATGTGAAGGGCTGTTAGGAAGGGATGGTAATGGGATTGATTGGAAAGGTCAAGACTCTGAAATTCCTTCTTTTGCCATTCCTATAGTGGAATAGAACATTTCAAAAATCTGTATAGTCCTTGCCGTGAATCTACCTAACCTGCCTCGTCTAATAAGGCCCTAAGAATGAGAATAATTCAATTATTATTGTAATCCTTTTAATGTTTCCACAATATAAGGAAAACAGCAATGAAATTTATGATTTACGAGAAAATATTGAAAAATTCAATGATTGTCAATACGAACGAGGGGTTGTCTAATAAGCTTTCTCGAAATTCTCAAACAAGTATCGTGCAAGTTTAGGGAAGTGATAGCCAAGTGCTGTAGCAGGTATGTTCAATCAGATATAAGCTACGAAACTCCTGGTTGATCATTGAAACGGTGACCGATTGGATTGGCCAGCAAAAAAGACTCTGTTCTCTGCTGTAAAATCACTTCCCAGGTGGTGATTGGTCATGCGGTGAGCGTGGTTTTCAAGTGATCGTGATGTTCAGTCACAACCGCTCAAGACTGCGCTTGGATGGGTGACCGTGCTTCAATGACTTGATGTTACAAGCTTTATTATCACTTACCCGGTGGTTCGGAACCCACCTAAAATAGTAGGTCCACCATGTTCCCCGTAACATGGCTCAAACGGCGAGGTGGAACTACGCGTAAGGGTCTCCCCACCATTAAAAGCCATACGCTTATTATTATTATTACTTCCCGGTGGTTCGGAACCTACCTAAAACTGTTCGTCCAACTCATCAATCACCATCATCCAATGCATTACCCAGGTCTCCGACCTATGTGGGATTCAATATCCGAAAAAAAGAAGCACAATCGATTTTATTGATTCCAAATTCTTTAAGAGTGTTATTGAATAATACCAGGGTTTCAAGAGAAGATTGCCCGCGCTTGAAATTCAACCTTAGATTTCCGATAGGAATGAAGAGAAAATTGAGTTATTTGGAGAGGTAAATTGTCATTAAACACACATTATTTTGCTATTATTCACAATAGCTCTAAAACTCATATCCTACATTCACAAGCTCGTGAAGTAGTCTACTGTTCAATGGAATTGTGGTGACCAATAATCTTTTTCATGAATGAGCTTCAAAGCTATAAATCAATTCTTTTGTGAGCTGAATTAATTTTTTTTTTCAATTGGAATCACTCTTTATTAGTCTTCTAATAGTCTGATTGATACTTGTCCAATAGATGCTTTAGTGGAGAGGAGTAAAGAATTCTTCATAGGATGATTACCCCTCTTATATATCAATTTTACTTCTATTTATTTATCTTCCATTTGGAGTAAATATTCTATTGATTTAATTTTTATAAAAGACAATTATTGTGATCCATGAAGTCTATTATAAAGCAGGTTATAATTATTCCATTTGGAGTAAATATTCTATTGATTTAATTTTTATAAAAGACAATTATTGTGATCCATGAAGTCTATTATAAAGCAGGTATTATTATCAAGCCTAATGTTTTATCCACTCACTAGCAATACCTTTGAATATTTCCAAATCTAGGTTATCTTGGATAGCCTTTTAAATTTCTGTCAGGCGCCCGAATTTGAGTCACAAGAGCGGATGCCGGCAGCCCTGAAATATAATCCCACAAGAAAATTGCGCTATTTATCCCGTAACCATCGCTGTTAGGCCGGGTTCACACGTGCTACAATCACGCGATAGTAGCCAGAGCAATTATTAGGACGGGCAACAGCTTCTTAGGACGGGCGCGCCAAAGCAATATTATGAATCGCAGAGTTGTCGCCGACTTTTTTCCTAATACAAATACAAAAAACACAAAAATTTCAGATTTTAATTTTTTTAAAGTTTCATGCTACTGTGCTCAGCTTCTTTAATCCAAACCAACTTCAATTTTTCTCCTATCACTAAAATTAACAATTTTATGGTATCAAATAGACTTATTCAAACAAATGTTCTATAAAAATGTTAATATTTATGCTAGAAAAAAATCTCCAGTATTCACGACAGTGAACAGAGTATGCTATGATTTTGAAAAATTCAAAACCGGTAATGACCTTGGCTACAACTGTGCGATTCTAATAGAATCGGCTACATCGCAGCGAAGTTTCGCTCGTGGGAACTGCACAATCTGATCCTGTGCTCTACTAGAATCGCGCAACTCTCGATAATTGCTTTGGCTACAATCGCGCGATTGTAGCTCGTGTGAAGCCAGCCTTGTCAAGTTACAGAATCCTATATCAATAGAAGTGATATTTAATAACCCGTCTCTAAGGGCACATTTCTAGGAGGGGGCCAAGGGGACCCAGGAACCCGAAATTGACAAAGATCAACAAGATTTTCAAAAACAAAATCTTCAGTTATTTATAGTGATTATAGAATCTGCGATCCCTTCCCAACCTCAAAAATTCTTAAGTTCATCATCTCCCCAAAAAGTTACTGGAAAGTGGAGGGCCCACTCCAAAAGTTGCTTACTGCAAACTGCAGCTTCTGACTCACCAGTAATTATCTAAAACAAATTACAGAAAAACAGTTCATCCAGTCCAACGATCACATAAGATACCGATCATTGTTCTTATGTGATCGTTGATCCAGTCATATTTTCATCATAGGCCTTCATCTATCCATTTAGAAAAATATGTCTACCAAACCAGATCTACGAGAATATTTGCTGTGAAAATAATTATAACTATTCATTTTTTGTTCACAGGAAATCGAGATTGTCTCATCCTATTCCTCAAACTAGAATAAAGGTGAGTAGCATTTTTAACTGTAATAGGTTTTATACTATTTTTGTAAGTTTCAAATCGATTAACTTTTCATGTGAAATTTAACGACATGCAGTCAAATATTTGTTAAGAATAAGTATAATAACTCACTTAATCTGGCCGAGTACTTTCGAATCTATGAGATCCATCTTCAGAGGCCGTCTGAGGCCGTCTGAGGCCTCTTCAGAGGCCATCTTCAGATCCATCTTCATGGATCTCATAGATTCGAAAGTACTCGGCCAGATTAAGTGAGTTATTATACTTATTCTTAACAAATATTTGACTGCATGTCGTTAAATTTCACATGAAAAGTTAATATTAACAACGCAGTTCGTCATGGAACAAGAAATCCAGGAATTCAAATCGATCTCGAATAATTGATTAAGAAAGATAACATAGTTCACTTCCTGCAGAACCAGTTTTAGTTTCCAAGTTATAAAATCTAGCAAGTGATTATGCATCATGACAATAATTTTGTAACATGAACTGATGTGGTGGAGTAATCTGCTATAATTAAATTTGTTGTTACAGTTAATTGAATTTCAAAACATTGGTTCAAAACAGTGGTGAACTCGGTTATAGAGCGCTTATATCTGATAGAACTCGACTACTTCTGCGGTCCCAGGTTTGATTACCAACTGGCAAATTTTGTGTAATAATCTATCTCATTCCTTAGGCACAAGTCTCAGACTCTGCTGATGATGACCATCAGCCGAAAATACATTACTCTATTTATCTTGCTGTGTTTCTGCTTCTCAACTCTTATCATGTTATTTAAAATTTATTTCCTCTAATTTATTTACTCTTATCATGTTATTTAAAATTTATTTTAGTTAAATTTTGAAACCGTACTAAAAATGGGTGTAAATGGCTTTACAGTGAGCTCTTTGACTGGAAACAGTGTGTTTTTGATCATTGAATGATTCCCGTTAGATAAATATCATCAACCAGTGAGTGAGAGAAAAATGTCTTGGAATAACCCATCAGCTATTGTTCACTCATCCTGTTTGATATGATTGTTTTTTTGGATTATCTCTTTATTTTATGCACAGATAATATTGAAATGCAGTTTGTTTGGCGGGCCGCTTAGCGCAGTTGGTTGGGGGTTCAGCTTGCTGTCGTTTAAGCGGTCGTGGGTTCGATTCCCGCTCCTCTGTCTGGCATCTAAGTATAATCATTCACCTCATTACCCACGCACAAGTCTCGGACTTATGTGGGCATCATCAGCAATAAAAAAAAATACATTCTGTAGTTTGTTTGACATTCTGAATAATGTAAAAATTATACAGCAAAAAATATTAAATTTTTGTGAATGTCAAGTTACATATTATGAAACATAACAATTGTTGAAACCTTTTCAGAATAACAGTTGAAAACAATTGCCACATGTCACAATGAGTATGTGCAGAAGATTTATGATGTGACACCGATATGTGCTGAAAGATGTTCGCACATTAAGCCGAATGTAATTTACCAGTCGACACAGCTCAGCTCAGCCAGTTGCCATGCTTATCTAGCAATGAATAAGATAAGAGCAATAAAAACTGCTATAAAAATTGTACGACACTAATGACTGGTGCCATCCATTCCCAGCTATACGTGTACATGCACACCTCTGATATGTGCAGGCAGTGCCATTTATAGAGCACAAATAAACTCCCCCCATATAAACAGGTATGAACTGAATGGCTCTGGCCATTGCTACTCTCATGGCTGAAGGTATCATAATGGAAAACCTCAGGGGACATATCTGTATAGGCTAGTTCATTCTTTAGTAAACTGGAGGTATTATAGTGGTAAAGCTTAGGTGAACATGCCTATATTTACATAAGTTATTCATGTTAAATATAGGTAGATAATATACGCTAGTCTATCCGTCACATAAAAAATATTATGTGAATAGTGAATCTGGATTTTTTTCCACTACTTTTCTAGTTTCAACTCGAACTTCAATGTTACCCCACCATCTACTTCTATTAAATGAGGTTATTAATTAAAAACTAATTTCTTCTCTTCCCTAATTTCTTTTTTGTAATTTGTATTGTATAATTGATTTCCATTTTGTAATTTTGCAATTTATATTATGTTGGCACCTGCTGAAAAACCCACAAGGTTTAGCGGGACCTTTATTTGGAACTTGTATATAAATAAATAATTGATTGATTGATTGACTTACAAAAATTGATGAATTTACTGAACTATATTAATGAGTTATCAAACTTATAATCATCAGCCATTCCACGTACAACAGTAATTTGATTAGTTATCTATTTAAAAAAAAATATTTTTATAGTAATTATTTCCTACTATATCTTCTTCTTTTTCCTCTCGCCATTACTTCATCATACTTCAATAACTAGTAGTTCTGTGAAGAGTAGACCTCCCTCGTCCAACACTCCTTACTCAAAATGGGAAGAAATTCTCGAGAAAATTATATTTTCAAGAACATTTACGACTCAATTTTCATTGATCAATCTTTCATTGATGATAGAAACTGCAAAACCAATATTTGAAAAGTCCAAAAATGTTGACGCTCCCTAGAAAGTAGCCAATTAAAGGTTTACTACGCATTTTTAGCAGTTCTTATTATTAACATCCAATCATAAAAAACAAAAATCATCTATTGACAAAAAATCAATTTTTTTTACCCCTCCCCGTTTTCCAGTGAAATTTAAATTTTCAACCCTTATTTTATTTTTTTTTATTTCTACACCTTTTTTTGAATAGAAGTCTTCAGAGTTTTATTGTTGTACCTATTGAGAAGAATTTCCTAATTATCTCAATATTTGATTTTTAAAATTCTCTCACCCTTCCTCCACATAATAATCAAAGAGTAGTTCGGTGTCAACCGTTTTCTTGTAGAGTTATCTTCCACTTCCGTTCGAAAAAAGGCAGAAATTATCCACAAAATGAGGTTTTTTAAAGATTCATTTTACCCCACCACCACCCTCAATTTATAAAAACTTCAGTATATACCATTCCACTAAGCCCAAAAATTCCTAACTTCTACTAAAACAAACTAAAAAAATCTCAATATACTGAAGGTATTTGAGATTTGGAATCTACACTGTCAGTTTTCAGTCGAAATTTCAGTTTATCGAAATTTTCGCACGGATTAAACCTGCTCTAATATCGTCTTCATTTCGATTTATAACTGACACTCCAATAATTGGGGTTGAATTGGGCCCCCTAAAAAACATTAGCATTTTTTTGAAAAAAAAAAATATACATCGATATAAAAATTGAAAATAAAATGTCTTTTAGTGATTGAATTTAGACGGCAGACGGACAGACGCGAGCGGTCGAATTAAAACTGAGACATCACTAGGTTCAATCAATAATTATTCGTTATCTCTCTTTTGTTGCGTATTTTCTTTTTCTCATGGAGAAATCATCATTTGTGAATCATTCCTATTTTACCTTCTTCTATTATTTCATGTTTGACATTGATTTGGAACAATATGATTTGGAGTCAACCCTCAAGAAGCTGTAGAAAGAAAGGAGTGTGGTTGCGGAGTGAGAGGTACAAAACTATAAAAACTCTGTATTAATGCGAATTAATTAAAAGAATTTCAATCATTTTAGCTAAAGTAGTCTCTGCGCTTTCTGTAAAAGGAATTTCAAAGAAGATTCTGATGAAGAAGAAAAACAGTAGAAGAAAAAAAGGGGTTGAAGAAGAAGAAAAAGGAGAAGAAGAAGAAGAAGAAGAAGAAGAAGAAAAAAAAAAGACGAAGAAGGAGAAGAAAAAGCAGAAAAAGAAGGGGGGAGAAGAAGAAGAAGAAGAAGAAAATAAGAAGGAGAAGAAAAAGGTGAAAGAGAAGTAGACGGTGAAGGAGAAGGAGAAGGGATTGGAGGAAAAGGAGAAGAAGAAGAAGAAGAAGAAAAAAGAAGGAAAATAAAAAGAATAAGAAATATTGAACTATTTCACGTGATTAAGGAAATGTCATATCTATGACGTTTATTCTTGCCATCTTTACCTGTGAGTCTAGGATATTGTTTTCTGCGATTAAAAAAATGTGAGCTACAGTTGATATTTCTCAACAGGATCGTCAAATTCTGAGCTCATTCAAAAATACTCATTGTTATAGCATCGTAATCGAACAAGTATCATTAAACCAAGAATTAAAACAATGGTGAAGTTGGTTCAAAGTAATAAGATTCGGTAAAGTTAGAAAAGAAAGTTTCCTAGTATAAAAAATACATGATTCCTATCTTTTCAGCTCGTGTCACTGAATTTAATTTATTCATGAGACATTTTTTCTCCAAAATGGCGGCCCGTGTCTTATCCCCTGGTTGATTGTCAGCATCTTACCTTGGGCAAGGTGAAGTTGAGTTGATAGTAAAATTTTCAGCCTTGTCTACAAGCACCGTTTCCAAAACACTTACCGGTGCTTCTTGTTCGACAATAGCAGCTCTTCTTTTATGGACCATTAACAATGCAGTAAGAGAAGCTGGAGAAGAACAAGAAGAAGGAGAAGATGAAGCGTGTGTAAAAGTCGGATGTCTGCTCTTAGTAGCGGTACTTACACCCTTTTCGTCAAAGTTCTCTGAAAGAGGAAGGGTCACACAAAATAGGCTTCTCCCGATTAAAGAGATCACCTGCTCCACTCCTACGAGCATCTTCCATCCTCCTCTCCTTCTTTTTGTACTTCTCTTCTTCATTTCATTCTTTCCTTTTCTATTCCATTCTCCTACCCATCAACATTCGATACCATCAACTCCAAGAATGTCTTGTTACCTCCACTATGTCGTAAAGGTCCTACAATTTTGATGATCCTGTACATTTTACATCAGTGGAAAACCTACAGATGTTGCTATAACAGTTCTGCTAATGACTTTTCAAGTGGATGCGAATGATTGCCAAGAAAAAAATTTGTAAATACCTTGGCTCAAGTAATAGAGTTTATGAATTATCAAAGAGCTCATCATGTGGCAAATTAGTTCGGTTACTTTACTGTGTAGCTACAAGTTCTAGGCTTGTTAAATCCTCCTCACCAATTATAATTAATAAGAAAAAGATTGTAAATATTACAGGATTGTACTTTTAATTATTTTATAATTATTTTCCTTCCCAATAATTATTATGATGGCTAAATTAAAAAAAAAGACAGAGAATGGGGTACATTGTGTAATTGGTTTGTGTGAAAAAGAAAGGTTTTGGCAATTTCTCAGATATTATTGTCTAAATAATAAAGTTTTAAAAGTTCGTGTTAACCAGGTCACCCAACCCCTTAAATTAGGGGATATTGTCATATTGGATATTGACCACATCTAAATACAAAATATTAATTTTAATAATATTCATGTAAAAATATTATTGGATATAATATTCTTCTTACATCTCCACAGATGTTTATTCAAGCTTGTTTGTTTATCACATGAACACTATTAATGATGAAGTAATGTTTTACTGAAGGAAGATTGAAATGTTAATTTATATCGTTTACTATTGAGAATTTTGTTATATAATTGACATTTTTACTGAAGGAAGATTGAAATGTTAATTTATATCGTTTACTATTGAGAGTTTTGTTATATAATTGACATTTTTACTGAAGGAAGATTGAAATGTTAATTTATATCGTTTACTATTGAGAATTTTGTTATATAATTGACATTAAAATTGATTTATGACATTGTTTACTATTATCTTGAATTGAATGACTAAAACGATTTTCTAAGTCTCAAGAAAATCAATTTTAATGTCAATTATATAACAAAATTCTCAATAGTAAACGATATAAATTAACATTTCAATCTTCCTTCAGTAAAACATTACTTCATCATTAATAGTCTTCATGTGATAAACAAACAAGCTTGAATAAACATCTGTGAAGATGTAAGAAGAATATTATATCCAATAATATTTTTACATTTATATTAAAACTAGCTGGCCCGACGCGCGTTGCTGCGTTCTCATAAAAAATTCTTGATTTTATTATTTTTGTTACCTCCCACTGAGGTTACATTTCAAATTTCAACCTTCTAGGACTATTAGGGAAGAAGTTAGTCTTAGGGCTCTTCCAGCTGATCAGAGAGGCCTCCTTCGTTCTTTTCTTACACAGTAAGACCTAACTCACCACCTCTCAATGAACATTTCAAATTTAAACCTTCCACGACTATTAGGGTAGAAGCTAGGTTTTTTATTTTATTATTCGCCACCTCCTACTGAGACTACATTTCAAATTTCTAGCTGCATTGGTTAACAGATCTTTCAACCCGGCATAATTACATTTCATCATACCCAGTCATATGTTTCCTACATACTGCAAGGCTCCGACTGTACGGTATCCTACATGCGAATTTTTTGCGTTCCAGACAGCGTAAATAACGCCGCTACGGGTCCTGCCTTATGATTAAAAACTGTTGACTTCTATCAGCTGTTCCTTTAAGCTGTTTGGTCGGCAAGTTCAGTAGGTTAGGTGGATGATGATTTGCAAAACACACAAACAGCTTGTCCATCGAAACAGCGTGTACAGCAGATCGAAAAATTTCAAATTATTTTCCATATGATTGAAAGATCCCAGTAAGCTAGCTAGCCATGTACCCGTGCTTTGCATAGGCAAAACTTTTACCCCCTAAAAACACCCCTAAAATTGCGAATTTTGAAAAATCCTTTCTTATTGCATGGTGAAATCCTATAAGGATTGTTCATACGAAATTTCAAGTTCATAGGCCTAGTAGTTTTGGCTCTGCGTTGATGAGTGAGTCAGGGTATCATCCTTTTATAGATAGAGATTGCTCCTTTCAAGTGATTATTGAAGTAGCGAGAATTGCAACGTAACAGAGCATCTCCGTTTTGTGGTAAAGAGTACACTGTGGAGAGTCTTGACAATCTCTGAGTTTATTTTTCGTCTACTTATCACAATTTAAAATGCTCGCGTTAACAAGATCCTTCCAACCCCTTTCTACTATGAAATATTGTCTACAGAATGTCGAAAGAGAATCGAAACCCAAGACGGAGGCCATTTTGAATGGACCTGCGTAGAAGTGAGCTTCAACAATATTGAGCCGTGGGGAATTCCAACCATCCCTTCCAAGCTCTACTAAGGAAACATTTGAAGGGTGCAGCGAAAGGGGCTTAGAGAGGAGACAAGGCAAGGAGGAAAGGAAAAGAAACGATGAAAAGAGAAGAATTGATGAGGAAAAAAAATTGAAAAAGAAAAATAATTTCCCGAATCTCCACCCAAATATTCATAAAACTTTCCTCCCAAAAAGTATAACCATCCTTCTTAGACCCACAACTTACGATAATCGGTGATCTTAAATTCGTGCAATGTTAATAAGATTGCTGAAGGTGCTGTTCAAATATATGATGGCATTAAACTGGTAACGTCCGTAATAAAATATACATTACTACCTTGTTTACTCATCATAAAAAATTGATGTTCTTGTTGAAAATAGCTTGGCTAGTAACCAGTATTCAGTGATGCTATTATTACTCTGAAATTCTGTCCTAGCTTTCAATAGATAAAATTATCATTGAGGCACATTTTTCACATATTAATCATTCAATATAGACCACTATGATGTCAATCAATATATTAATCAAAATGAGTCGAAATAATCATCTAATGAAACATTTGAGTCCAACAAATATTAATCAACAAGAGTTGAAATAATTTCTCAATATAAGTATTTTTCAAATACTTGAAACAGGAGTAATTCTTCAATAGAAAAAAAAAACTGAAATACTAATAGTGAAGACTTGCAACATGTTTAATAATATAAGATTGTATCAATTTTAAAGTATTACAACTATATTACACTACAAATTTTCATTATCCATTAAATTGATTTGAGAAATTGAAATAATTACAGTCGACTCTCATTAATACAAACATTCGATAATACGAAGTACATCCCCGGTCCCCTGAAAAACTCCTGTTATTTCGAACAAATGCAATGCATTTTGGTACACTCTATAGTACGAAGTAAAATATCGATCCCGACCCGACTGCAACACGCGATAATTCAAAGTTTGTCATCAAATCTCCCGATAATACGAAGTTGTACTGAGTTATAATTCAGTACATATGCATATTTCTTATGGTTAGTGTACGATATTGTAGGATATTAATGGATTAGGCTTCTCCACAGTCTCTTGTTGACTAACATGTTCTTCTTAGTCTTGGTTCAGTATTCAAGCTATATTAATGATGCAGTAAAAGAGAGAAAAATTACAGACTTTTTTAACTAAAAACTAATTATTTTGTTTGACAGTGATTGTTTTTTCATTAGACTGTACTTTCAACAATATTCTTGATAATTTTTATTTTTAAACATTGTTCTATTATTGTTCTATTGTTTTACAGTATTTCCACATTAAATCTTTCAAAGAAATTTCGCTCTCTATAGAGTTTTTTCTCCTCTTCTATCCAAGCGTTCAAAAATACGAACTCTTGATAATTCGAAGTTTTTCTCTGGTACCTCCAAATTCGTATTAACGAGAGTCGACTGTAGTGGATAAATCGATAGCTTGTGAGTCAATATGAAAGTATCCAAATCTTAAATTCTCACTTTCCTTGTAATCCATCTGCGATTCAGTTCCATTATAATCAGCTGAATAAAGCTTGTAAAACATCAAGAAATGAATCCATAAACAAAAACTAGCGCATTTAGATCAAATTCTTTAAAAATGCTTAAGTGCAATGCTCTGTGTAAGAGTTTCAAAATGAGCCTATTGATTCCCCAGCTATAAGTCAATACAGCACCTTCAATTATTGCAATATCAAACATTCTCAAAAATGTATAGCATAGCCTACCTTTAATCGACTCCATCAGCATAGGACAGGACATCTTCTCCCAGCACACTTGAACAACTAACTGACAGAAGAACTTTTTAAACAAAAATGAAATACTCAGGTCGAGACCATCGAGTGAAGAAACCCTTTCGATTCCTCACTTTCACTGAATAATAATGAGCCGGTGTTCCTGGAAGAAGTTACGTCTGATTTTTCATCTCTTTTTAAGAAAACAACATGGGGACAGGGCTTTATTATGCAAGAGTATGCTGGACCTTCAGGCAAGTGACCTTGCGTGTGAAATGAAGTAACCTTTTGTTGTACCCTTCAGCCATTCATTCAGGATCTTCTTTACAATTTGCATAATCTGTGAAATTAAAAGAGAAGGGCGCATTATCATGCATGACCTCCGATGAGTGGATGTTTGCTTGAGTGGAATTTGTCAACTTTCTTGTTTAGAATTTATTCAGTGCTTCTCTCCATAGAACAGATGACGAAATAAGGAAAAGAAGAAAAGATAAAATAATAGTGATGAACTACGATTCGAAATGAGGGATGGATGCAATAACCAGGGGGCCCCCCCCCCCAAGCCTCATGACGCACCCCCTATAAATTTAGCACAAGTCCCCGTAAATTAGGCATAATGCAAAAATAAGCCCCCCCACCGCATTCTTTCTAAAACTAAAAGAAGTTTTATATAGGTATTGGAAAAATTCAAACCCAATCGATAATATACAAAATGTATGTATATTTCTTGAGATTCTTTACATAGGTAACATTTTTTTGTAAAGGTAAAAAAGAAAGAGCTCGAAAAATAACTTCCTGCTAACATCCTAAACATAACTATTTTAGCTAATTCATATTCAATAGTATAATAATAATTATAAATCTATTGTCATTAATTGACATTCTATCTGGTGACTTCGTAATATATTTTTAATGTCGTCACGTTAAACATGGTTTCAATCAACTTTCCCCCCCCCAAACTTTTTTTGAAACCCCCAAGAATCTCAATGACGCAGTCTCCATCATAGCCCCCTCCCCCCCCCTCTGCAATAACTAGGCCTATTTAGACGTGTTAAAAAATTATTTCTACGAAACTGATAATCATTGATGAAAAATAGTCAAATTTTATTTCATTAAAGTAGGGAGATATCGCAATTTTAAAATTGATTTTATAAAATCTATACCTTTCTTCTCCAATAATCCATGCTAGAATGTAAGTAGAGGGTTCTGTTATAAAGATGATATATTTTTAATTAAATCATGGAATTCAATTTAATAGCTATTAGAATCAAATTATAGGTCAAATGAATTTGACAAATGAAAAATGTTGTATTACACGTAATTTCGATTGTTCTCCATGAACCACTTATTGAATCAACCATTAAATGGAATTCAAATCGATACTCAATACATTATACATTTTTGTTCATTCTCGTTAGTGTTTTAAGCATTTCTTTCTCTTCTTCCATTCAAACAAATCTTCAACTTTTTATTGGAATGTTGCTTTCTTCTTCTTTTTCTTCTTCTTCTTCTTCTTCTTCTTCTCCTCCCTCCCTCTTCTTTCTACTCCTCCTCCTCCTCCTCCTCCTCCTCCTCCTCCTCCTCCTCCTCCTTCTCCTCCTTCTCCTTCTCCTCCTCCTCCCATGTGAACAAATTCTCATTCTTTTTTCATATGACTGTTTTGTCTCGTAATGAGACTTTGCATATAGAAGTACATTGGATAAAAATATAAGTGAATGAAATCCAGAAAAATATAAGCTTTAGGGATTCATAATTTCTGCAAGATGGATTAGTAGGAGGCCTGAAATAAATAATTCATTTAGTATGGATTATTTCCAACTTGATTCCTGAAACTTTATTTATTTTAGTTTCATTTTGTATTCTAGGGATCACAGCGATGGACTAGAATTGTTTGTCTCTCAGTCAATAAAGGGTAAGTAAGGGATTTTCTATTAAAAAAATCTGAATCATTTGAATAGAAAATATGTATTGGATTACACATATTTTATTTTATTCTATGAATAACACGCTGAATTTAATCCTTGAAATTAAACTTAGAAGCGAACAGGTGTTGTATTTAACAATAGAAATAACTGAACCACTTCCTGAGCTTGTCCGCCATTGAATTGACTTATTCTAAGTTTTAGAAGTGGTTGTTCATTCAGCGTTTCATGGAATTATTTAAAAATCTTAAAAAATGTAGATGAATGTGCAGTATGATGTTTTTTAGCACAGGGTAAGGTCTCATTATCCTGGATAATCATTAGTGAAATTCAATTCTTATCTCGATCTCAATTCTTATCAATAAGAATTGAATTAATAATATTAATAATATTTATTCAGCAAGTATTATATACATTACAAACATCATCATTACATATCACAACAATATATTTACAAATAGTATATAAAACTGCCTGTGAGACCCTCATAGGTTGTCCTGTTCGGGGTCCTTCCAAATTAATAATTATAAAATATATGAAAGAAAAAGTTCTTACCAACAAAGTTTTTTGCAAAGTAATAATTTAAATCATGGAATATACATTATAAATAAAGTACTGTATTTTTAAACAAGAATCTCATCTTTCGCTGACTGACTAGGCACTCTGGAGAATAATTATGTCTATTCAAGATACGTTAATAAATCAGTAACCATTAGAGCAATAAATAATTAATAAAGACTAATAACGATGCTCTTTATTATTTTATGAGGGATCTAGCTGTTTCAAAACTATTTTACACTGAAGGACAGCTAAGAATAGCAAACAAGGTATTCTCTGGAAAAACAAGATAGTACAGAAAAGATCCAACAAATGCTCATATTGTTAATTGTGGAATCGTATATCATTTACTATTTCCTCAAGCACTGTTTGTCTGCAATCACTTTAACGCAGTCATAAAAAATCATTGAGTCATTCAAACCCCACTGAATAGGGACATAAAAATTTAACAGCATCAACAAACCAAACACATGGTTGTCTTTAATGGTGGTGAATTTTACAGTAGTGGTGAATTGGAATGCTACAGCTCTCATTCATTCACTTATACTCTTGTTATTCTAAGTTTTAGAAGTGGTTGTTCATTCAGTGTTTCATGGAATTGTTTAAAAGTCTTAAAAAATGTAGATGAATGTGCAGTATGATGTTTTTTAGCACAGGTCTTATCATCCTGGATAATCTTTAATGAGAAGAAATTGGAAATTAATAAAAAGTAATCTCAAAAACTATTCCATTTTTCATGAAATTATTGTTGAAAAACTTCATTAGAGTCAAACCGTAGGCCTAGAGTTATGTATGGTAAAATGCTGAGTCTGAGATTTAAGTCTGAGTGATGAGGTAAATGATGAGAGAAAAACAAGTCTCAGTCGGGAATCGAACCAGAGTAGCAACTCCAACAACTACACTACGGTGGTTGCCGTGGTAGCGTGTGAGTTAAAAAATACATTATAAACAACTTACATTTTTTTTTCAATTTAATGAAATCAAAAGATTGAATGCAATCCCACCTAGAAATATCCTACAAGTGATTCAAGTCCCACAATCCTACACATTCTATAAATTGCTTAGCAATTCATTTATTTATTTCATACATACATGAAAAAGCTCACAGACATAAACAGAAAGACCGTTAAGAGCCTTATTGACATTTTACTTTAGCACTATTCAATCAAAAGAAAAAGAAAAACAAAAAGAAATACATCACTTCATTAGATCAGAAAAACTAAAACAAAAAAAATAAGATTAGAAGATATAATATATGAGGGAAGATGGAAGATTTGTCAAGTAAGGTACGGTACTATATAACTGAAAAAGAAAAAAGACTGAAAGAAGAAATATGTGGAAAATGAGTTAGTAGAGCTCGGAAAAAAGAATTTAATTATCAATGATTATGCATGATAGTTCACAAGATTTTTTGAATTAAGAGTATCTGTCAAAAAAAGGATCAATGATTATGTTGCGTCTGTTGTACAATCTCATCGTTCTATATAGGTAGGAGTTGAAATGATGTTCGGTTCGGACAAACGGTATCTGAAATAGTGTATTAGTTCGTGGTCTATCGTATGGAATATAAAAGTTCAAAAAATTTATAAAGTCTGGCATGTATACATTATTATTTAGAATTTCATACAACAGTAGTAAGGTTCTGATAGATCTTCTTGTTTTCAATTTTTGAACATTGAAAGTTGACCTTAGGATTTCAGTGGAGAAAGCCATTGGCCAAAACGTATTGAATTTCTTGAATAAAGGTACCTCAATAATTTGTCCTGAATTTTCTCCAAATCAATGATGGCAGTGCTAGGGAATGGCTCCCAAACAAGGGCCGCATACTCAAGCTTGCTCCTCACTGTCGCATTATAAACTTTTAAGATGACATCACATGAGGTAAAGCAGGGGTGCCCACCCCCCTAAGCCTCATGACGCACCCCCCTAAATTTAGTACCAACCCCCCTCCATAAATTAGGCCCCCCAAAAAATGCGAAAAAAGCCCCCCGTATTCTTTTTAAAACTAAAAGAAGATTTTTATAACTATTGAAAAAATTCAAACCCAGTCGATAATATACAAAATGTATGTATATTTCTTGAGATTCTTTACATAGGTAACATTTTTTTGTAAAGGTAGAAAAGAAATATCAATGAAATGAATATATGAACTTCTGCTCAATAAACTTAATTGCAAAATGGCAAACAAACAATTTGAACCTCAATGGTTTTTAAACAATAAAATATTATTACAAATACACAATCTTCAATAAAAAAGAAATACCTATAAGTTTATGTTCGGTGTACCAATTACATTAAGGTTAAATAATTCTACAAAGTTGTTCCTTTAAAGGAAGTGAAAACAATGAGTTAATAACTTCATTTGTAAAACACAAAAATTCAAAATACCAAGTCATTTATTGGACAGTAGTTAAACAACAGGTTATTTACATAGTGTAGTATCTTGGGAGAATTTATGTATGGATGAAGTACATAAAAGGCACACATTTCATGTATAGTTATTTACAACACTCAATCGAAAGAAACAAAATAAAGACATAGCTATGAAAAATTACCGAATTTTTAGTATTTAGTAAGTTTTGCTTTTGCAGTTCTTTCTTATTAGTAAGTAGTTATCGTAAAATACATGAAAAACATCAACAGTTTGAAGTCAAACATTTTAAATTTGTAGGCTGTGACCATCTACAAGTTAGCTAGGCAGCTTCTAAGCTTGTTAAATCTATCTCTCTAATCCCCACATAGAAGTTTTTGTCTTTGGGATGAGGAAACAGAAAACCTTTCAATTATTTCTTCGTTAGAAATAGACTCGAGTACATCTTTTTCTGCAGATAGAACCATTAGATTGGATAACCATCAGTCTCCCATAGCTGATCTGAGTCTGTTTTTGATAATTTTAAATAGACTTATTGCTCTTTCTGCTGATTAACTAGTAACTGTTAAGGAGAGTAAAGTTGTATAAGCCACTTTCAGAGCACTCGCTTAGCGTCTTGCTAAGTTTGAATAATAACTTCCTGCACAAATCCTAAACATAACTATTTTAGCTAATTCATATTCATATATTTTCATTAATTGAAATTCTATCTGGTGACTTCGTAGTATATTTTCGAATGTTGTCACGTTAAACACGGTTTCAATCAACTTCACGCCCCCCAAAACGTTTTTCGGAACCCCCCCACCCCAAGAATTTCAATGACGCAGTCTGCGTCATAGCCCCCCCCCTGGGTAAAGGGCCTACAATTACGAAAGAGAAACCCAAGTGACCTATTTGCAGAATTCATGACATGGGTCAAGTGATCCTTGAATTAAAGTGCTGGATTTAGTTATTTAGTTGTTTAATACATTTAATAAGTACTCATGTTATACTTTCAATAAGTTTTCGTTTTCATGATGTACTTTCACAATGAGAAATGAACTTATATGAGTCTGTCGTATTGAGAAATGAAGTAAGTTTAATCAAATTGAGAGAATAGCAAAAAACGTTTTCTCAAGATTTTCATAAGAAGGAACTCGAAAATAAATCGTGCTGACAGGTAGTTTGGACATCACTTTTTTGGAGGATGAAGCCCACATAGGTCAAAGACCTGTGCGTGTGTGATGAGTTGAATGATGGGGATTGATGAGATGGACCTACAGTTTTAGGTGGGTCCGAACCATCGGGAAGTGATTTTACAGCAGAGTCGAGTCTTTTTTCTGGCCAATCCAATCGTGCCAAACCCCCTGACACCAATGACGCCAATCGCCGCGAACCAACTAATCATCCTCAACACTTAAAGCTGTACCCAGGAAAAATAATTGGGTAAATGAAAGCACAGGATGGGGTCTGGGAGCCCTACCCCAGGAAATTATCTAGATTTAAATGTGAAATTACCCTTTTCAGGCCGTGCTAACCCAAATTAACTAGAGTTTAAAAACCATAAAACTATGGGTTTAACTGTATAAATAAATAATTTGCATAAATTTAAAACATAAATATATTCATGATTATTTTGAGCATAAATAAGTGGGGTACTCCCCTGGAAAGTTTATGAAAAATAACTCCTCTAAAACCATACACGGTATCAAGCGATTTTATACATTGATTCATCTATTTCAACATTTAAATCCACGATATTTCTCAAAGTAATTTTCATCTAGTTCTTGCACCAATGCCAATAAGTGATCCCCTCATTGTTTTGATGAAAAAAATTGAAGGAGGCTCACTTGGAACCATTTTCACTCTGTTATTTTCGATCTTTCACCTTTTTTCACTCTGTTATTTTCGATCTCTCACCTTTTTTGACTCTGTTAACGAACAGTACTCTACTTGAAGCTTTCTCTTAAGTGGGCGGCGGGGGGGGGGGATTTCGGGGATACTTCCCCAGAAATTTTTGAAAAAATAATCTTATTTTAAACGTTTACGCATTTTTAGCTTTTCGAGACATCTTCTTTGACTTTTTTTACCAAAAATTGTCTTTCAGGGCTTCTTAGAATTCCAAATTTTTGTCGCTAGGGGGGATTTATCCCCCTGATCCATAGTCCATAGTCATGCCACTATTGTATATAAATGAGTAACTTAACAGCTCATAATCATTGCTATTCAAGTGATAAATCTGTTTCATCATAGTTGACTGCGAATCATCATTCATTTTCATGAGTCCATCATGTGAAAACAATTCCATTTAGGTCATTATGACTAGTGTTTGTTCCGAAAACGGATCTTGTTGGGGGCCAGTCATTGTGTTAAGGATCTTTAAATCTTAATTTTGAGAAAATCTCCCCCCCCCCCCTCAAATATTCATAACGACATTGGAGTCACGACCCTCCGTTGTAGGCGATCCTGACCCTTACAGAGAGGGCCCAGAAATTCGTAGCTTATTGATTGATGAATTAACTCTGCTAAGCTCTACCAACTAATTCAAAATTCAGCAACATCCAGTTAATAATTTAAATGCTAAAGTAGTATATGCAAATAGGATTCCAATGTTTTCTCAATACTTTTATTAACTTGATAGGTTTATTGTGTGCAGATTGTGAGAATGATGAGAAGCAAAATGGAGTCCAAATTATAGGGATGATGGTAACAGAACTCAGATGAAGAATAATGACTTATTCATGCAAAGTTTACCACGTACAATTTAAGTTTTCCATGAGTAAACGGCTGTAACATGTTATAGCTAAACCTCCAGGAACTTTTCACGTTCATGGAAATAGGAACATTAAAGTTGGGTTGGCTTCCCATGCAAACGACATGAAAGTTGGAAAATGAATTATGATTCATTAAGCTTTCGTTAGCTTTTTATTAGCACAAGTTTACACGGCTCGGCTCGTTTCAGGCTGCATTGTGAATTATAAACACCTATAACTCGAACGATGCAGTGTTTATTCTCTTGGTTTCATCTCATATTTTTTTGTTTAAGTAATGATCTAGCTTCGGTGAGCGCTAGCATATTTATATAGTCTACTAGAATGTAGGATGCAAAAAAGTGATTCCAGGTTGGTAATAAAGTAAGGTTTGAATTAGATAAATTATGTTTAGTAATTGAAAGTTATTATTTGAATTGATAATTACGCAGAGTAGTGTGTAAAGCAAGAAGGAATTCGAGACTCAAATGAAAGGAATTGATTTAAAAAATGTTATTGCCATAGGCTGTACAAGCAATGTTATTGACCTATTATAATTTTGACTCACACGAACATTTAGAATTTGCAATTGCGGGTGATGATTTTCTTTCATATTTTTATGAAACTTATTTTATGTTTTAAACTTCAAATTGACTTATTTATTACACAGAAAATGAATTAAAAATTATTTCACGTTTTTCTCCCGTGAAACTTTTGAAGTGGTAAACAGTTTTGACTAAATTCGATGGTGTTGATTTCAAAAATTCGATATCAAAGTGCAGGCATAGCAGTCTTGCTGATTACTTAGCAAATGATTTAGGTCACAAAAGTGATAATATAGTTTGTACTTCGAAATTAAATTAATGCTCGATGATGAGATTATAATTTAGCTATAGAGAAATACACCTATGTGTTGAAATACGAAGACAGGAAAAGATGAAGAAAGGTTTTTTTTAATTAGATTAGGTAACTTTATTCCCTGATTTACTTTATTACCCTTTCTCACTTCATCCACTCTATTGATAAAAATTTAAAAATTTTGCTAACGAGTGCTTAAAAACAATGTTATCAACAAAATTTAGATTTTAGATGTTGACGATGCTACTCACATAGTGTTGGAATAGTGAGCAGGAACAGTAACTTAGTAAATTCTACGTTTCCATGAAAAAACAGAGCTTGAATTGAGTAAGGATTCGTCTATTTCTGCAGCACGAAACTAATATGAAGGGGAAAGAGAGACTATGAGGGAGAGATGATGATTATAAGATTGATTATGAGGAACGGCTATAAATCAATCAAATTAGCTAGATATATTTTAGCTAACCCGAAAACTAGTCATTATTTTTTTATTTGAAGAAATCTATATCTAAATCTAAGAGTGAGCGGGTGGCTGCTTCGCATTGGTGCAGATGCTGCCAACGCACTGCTGAACTCACCCTATTTTTAATATTATTATGAACTTCTACACTTGCACATTTTTTTTCTCTCTTTTTAATTGTTTGCATCTAAACTCAAAATATGAACCCCCTAAATGCTGTCACATATAGTTGTTCCAAATGAATAATAATCAGTATCATAACATTGTTAATTTTATTATCTATTTAAAATATTTTGATTAATAGTCATATACTTACTCATTTCTTAATTCACATTGTTAATAATGTTTATACCACATTGTTATTATTGAAATGTACCCATGACTTATCCGACTCCTCCCCACACACGGACAAGTCATCCAAGTGGGGAGTATATTCAAAATTTATTGTATATAATGTATTGTTCTATTATTATATTTTGAATAAACAATTTGAATTGAATTGAATTGATATAAGAATGGATTGATAATTTTTATTTTAAGCTTAAAGACTAATTATTGATTACGTTCCTGGATGTCTTGTTTCATGACGAACTGCGTTGTTAATATTAACTTTTTTGGTGAATTTAACGACTTGCAGTCAATTGTTAATTAAGAATAAGTAACATTTTACTCACTTTCTAGGCCGAACTTTTTCGAGTTATCCCGTAACGTTATCTTAAAAACGTTCGGCCTAGAGAGTAGAATATTACTTATTATTAATTAATAATTGACAAGAAGTCGTTAAATTCACCAGAAATGTTAATATTGATATGATAGACTTCAATAAAGAAGATGATAATAATTTGAATTCTATAAAACTGTTAAAGCTACAGATAATTAATAATCAAGTTCTCAAAATTATATATATTTCACAACTCGTATCATTTTACAAATATCATTTCCTGCTCCAACATTTTCTGAGACATCGCGTAAAGATTCGTGTGACTGCCAGTCTCCTCTCCTAATTCGAAAAATAGATTTCTATCTTGTCCTGGGAGGAGAAACAAGCTACCACAAATAACCTCTCCCACCTACACGTTTGTCAAAAACAAGGCTAGACTACGCGGGCTTGGCTTGGACTTCCATGTTCAAACAATAAATTCTCAGAGACCGTGAGGGGAGGGGAAGAGAGAGTGATGAAGTTGGAAATAGAGAAAGAGTGAGAGAGAGTTTGTGAGTGATTGTAAAGAGCAAGGAATGAGATAGAATGAAGCAGAAGAGACAGTAAAGGTCTGAAAACTCTCGTTCTTGCTACAGCCCGAATAAAACATAATTGAGAATGGTGTATAAGAGTTGAATTTATTCCAAGGCCAATGTATTGGGAAAAAGTAGCTGTTTTGCATAACAACCAACTCCGCCTATTCTTCTTACAATCACTACCATTCAGCCTTAGGAAAGAAGAACATTTTCCTATCACTAAAAGTGAAAGCCACTATTGTCAGGGTGATATTGTTCTAGGGATTCAGTCAAAATATTTTCGTCCCTGAAAAGGGTTGTTGTTGCGTATTCAAATCAGTTGGCGGCAGTATTTTAGAGGGCGGGTCAGAAGGGGAAATTTGAAAGGAGTGTCAATGGATCACTTTCCTTTTTAAAGTTTTTGAAGGGCTTTGAAAAAGTATTTCTTCTCAGAATCACTCTCTCGCTCATCTAATGATGTATTCTGTCACATAGGCCTGAATAAAAAAAAGATTTGGAGATAATTAAGAAATCCTTGAAAATTCTGAGAATTCAACAGTTTTCTCTTTTTTCTGTTAGACTACGATAAATAAAATAATCATGAAAATTAGTTATATAAAGCAAGCTATTCAAATTTCAGTTAAGTAGAGGAAATGAGTAAGTACATGCGTGAATATGTGCTTTTATTATTTAGATAGCCTATTACATTCTCCAAGTTCTCAAACAAGTGCCGGATCTCTTACAATGATAATAATAATATAGACATCAGTTCTAGTAGATTAATATTTGACGAGTTTAAAATACTAACTATGAGACAAACATATGTTGAAAAGATTGTTTCATATATAAACAAATATAAAAATGTGTTTGAATTAACTAGCGGAAGTGGGAACTATAATACACGACCAGCTAGGACAAATGTTTTTCAAAAATTAAATTGAATTCAACTAGACATCAATATGTTTATTTCTGTAGTGAAATTATAAATAAATTCACACAAAGATTCATAGATGAGTGAAGACGAATATATTCTTTAAAATTAATAGTTTTATTAAATTAAATTTAAAAAAATTATATAGTTCTATAATAAATCACAGAAGGCTCTAAGGTTTTGTACTCCTCTTTCATAGTTATCTGCAGTGTTAGTCTAATGAAAATCCTTTTTATCTTTTCCTTTTTTCTCTCTGTCTCTCATAAATCTTATTTTCTTTTGTCATTTTGGTCTCAAAATCAACCTTCACAGGTTTGAAAGAAAAGTATTATTTTTTTTGCATGGTCTCATTGTCATCAGAAGTTTTAAATAGGCTATTTGTTATCCTGTACAAATAAGTGAATTAAAATATAAGACTCACTGCTAGCGCACAAGCTTATGCTTATGCTAGCTTTATCTCATTAAGATGAACTTAGATGAATGATTTTGCTTTTTTGTATATTGTATTATTATCTCTCAAGTTTATTGAAAATTAGAAAGATATTCAATTTTGTAAAATTGTTGAAAAATGAGAAAAAATTGAATTGAGTTTTAAAAACGTTACACTTGTATGTTCTTTTATTGTTTTACTGTGTAGGTTAAAGAAAAATAAAATAAGATTTGAATTTGAATTTTTCGTAACTTGAGAGTTATGAGGACTAATTGAGGGTTCCGATTTTCTCAAATTATGATAAGAATCCGCTCCTACGTATAAAATTTTTCATACAAATTTCAAATTATCAAGAATCATAGGAGTAATGAGTTATGATAATTTCTTTGAATACAGACTAAACACATTACCGATTCCAGGTTATGTTGTCCCAGTCCGACAAAAAGCGATATTTTCTTCTTTCTTTCATTTCTTGCTGAAGCCCACATGAGTGTTAGTCTTAAGCGTGGGTAATGAGGTGAATGATGGTATCATAATGACGTTATGAATTATGGATTCAGTTTTAGGAGGGTTCCGAACTACCGGTCACACTCATAAAAGCGCTCGTCACTGAACATAACGATTATCTTGTTACTATTTCTACTCAGTTCTCCAGAGAATGAAAATGGGAATTATTATTTTATTTGAAAATAAATGAAACTAAGAGGAAAAATTGTTTCAACTTAAGTAAATATCGACTATACTTCTATGAAGAGAGATTTCCCATGCAGCTTCTCAATTAACAATGAAGTAATTAGTGAATTCCTTGAGACCAAAATGAAGTTTTAAGAGTTCTCTCATTTATAAATATAAATATCAAATTTAGGAGAATAATAGGACGTAAAAGTTTATCAGATATTTCATAACCAAAGACTTGAAGAATAGTCATACAAAGTATCAGCAAAATGGTCGTAAAGATAACGCATGCTTTTTAATGAAGGAAAATGATTTATAGATGTGAACATCCCAAATAACAATCAATTAATACTTTGTATAACCTAATTGATTTATCAACAAATTAATAAATAATGGAGCATGACACTTGGAATTGTAAAAAAGTCTTCATGATAATTTGGTCAGTGAAGACAACGTTCTAAATTTGTCTGCTAATAGAAATTGAAAACAAGATGGCTCATCAATTGACACGTGAACTTCCAATAGGACAATGACCCAGCCTTTGTAAAAAAATTATGAACTTTTCAGAATTTCCATAATACCCTCATTTTGTGTCTATGAGTAAATGTATTTTTTTCGTTCTTCTCTCAGTTCCACGTGTATTTTTGATAAGATAAATTACCATTCAGTATAAAGGCTGTTTTTTTTTTAATAATATAACTTTAATACCTTTTCTATCATTAAAATTATTCTGACGTAGCTCATAAACAAGAAGAGGGAGCTCCATATTATATAGAGCTATCATATATAGGCCTACTTGGAATAATATTATCATTAATAATATTTAACTACTGAAATAAGATTTTGTCTATTCCAACAACAGGAAAGCCCATGATGATCCCACCCAATAGGAAGGTGGTAATAGTTATTCTATTTAAATATATTTATCTTTAAAAAAAAATATCACCTAAGCAGGAATGTCTACATCAAACAAATTCCTCCAATATTTAATCCTGACTCCTGAATATTTCAAGTAACTCTTCTGGAAACGAAGCAATTTTATAAAAATAATTTTGAAACAATTTTCCTGATGCTTGGTTGCAAATAAAACCTTTTTTATTAGAAATAACTTATCAGTTGCGACACGCAATTACTTTGAGGAGGTGTAACGTTTGATAGATTCTAGTGCTGACACTCATGCATGTTGATAGGCTGAAAGTCAAATCAAATAATCATAATATAACTGATTCATCTTCTTTCGTTCATATAAACTGTGATACTTCTTGCAATATTTCTCAGTGAATCATGATGAATTTAAAATGTTATGACATTCACAATTTCTGCTCAAACAAATTTAGATATTCTAAATTGTGCTTATGCGCTCAAAATTGATGGGAATTTGTGTTTATACTACACACAAATTCGTATCCCAAGCAAATCCTATACTTAAATACCTTTGTACAAGTTTTGATAGAACAAAATCTTCTTTTAATCTCAGATCATAATTTCAAATCTCAGACTTCAAACTTATTTTTTATTGGTTAGCTAGATGCAAGAATATACATATCCTTGTCGATACTGTAACCATTTTTTCGTCTCGACAACATCAGCCGCAAGAGCAGCATGCTATTGGCTAATATACTAAAGAATGGACAACTAAGAAGCAAACTCCATTTTGGATTCCTGGCATAATAATTTATTACAAAAAGCAGTTTTCAGGCAAAGATATTTCTCCGATGCGCGCTTGCTTCAGGTCGTAAAATGTTGAAGAGAAGATTTCATCTATTGAACGAGTAGTTCTCAGGTGGTATGGCCGAAATATCACACATAGGTTGCTGGTATTAGAACTGCTCAGTCTCAGTTATTGAAGAAATTTATTGCTTACAAATGGAAGAAGGAATCATTTTGCTGGCCGTGTGTTTCAGCATCTCAAACGTTTATTTTATTGCTTTCAGTATGCATGAAACCATGGAAATGTTTTTGATTTACCTGCGTCTGAAGAAGATATACAGTGAACGAATATCTTTTTGGCTTTCTTATAATATTTTGTTAACAAAATATAAAATTGTAGAGATGTATTCCCAAAGTGGAAAGGTCAAAGATTTATTTTTGAATAGAGTCCATCACTTTGAGTGTGCTACAGAATATAATAAATAATAATTAAGTTTTAATCTTCAAGGCGAAACATGTTGTATAAAAAGTTGTCAAAATTAGATTTTATAAAGAAACATATATTTAACCAGTAAAATAAATTTAAATGGTAAGCTTGGTAGGGAAGTGATAGCCGTGAGCCGTAGCAGGTATCTGTTCGAAGATAAGCTGCGTTCTCCTGGGCACTATTTGTAAGGGTGACCGATTAGATTGGCCAGCAAAAAGACAGTGTTCTCTGCTGTAAAATCACTTCCCGTTGGTTCGGAACCCACCTAAAACTGTAGGTCCAGCTCATCAATCACCATCATCCAACTCATTACCCACGCACTGGTCTCAGACCTATGTGAGCTTCATCCTCAAAAAAAACAAACAGACATTTTGACTCACTAGGATATTGACTACATTGACAGTGGCTAATGATATTTGATTAAGCAGCAAGGTCGCTCCAGAGCGCTTGGCAGAAACAGGCGCAAACACATGGTAAAAAAATAACAATTGCAGTTAAAAGTTATTCATACAGATCCTAAATCGAAAAGTGAAAGTTGAGAGACAAAAGTAGTATGACTCTCATGATATAAGGGAAATAATAAATTTATTTGGTGCTTCTCCTCACATACACGATTATGCTTAAGGTATTGTTTTTTACGTTTCAAACACAATACAGATAGATCATGAAGTATTTTTCCCAATAGATAAACAAAACTTTTACGAATAAACTTCATTGAGTGAAATCGCTCGTTTCTTGCTGACGGATTCCTCCTTGAAAAATTTCTGGTTATGCCTATGCCAAGCATGTAACGATATAGACTAACTCATTAATGCTACAAAAATACCCATCAACATGGAATGATCTGAGTCTACAATTGAAAATATTCATGTGAAGAATCTCTCTCCATATTTTTTTGGGAGTTTGTTGAACATTTTTTGACTTGGATAACGTATTCAATTCTGAAGAAAAGATTTTCTGTGTGAAGAATGACCATCAGGCCACTCTTGATAGGGTGTTTAAGATCCAAAAGAAAGCTGTTAGGTGTATGGAAAGAGTAAATAGATTACATGTATGTAGGCAGTTGTTCAAGAAACTGTCTCCTAACTGTGTCCTGCTTATATGTGTATAAAGCTACTTTATGTGAAAAAGGTGATATTAACCAACTTCTTGACGTACACGATTATAATACAAGAAGCCGAGGTGAATATGACTTGGTGATTCATAATAGTAGCTTAATCAAACAAGAACCTTGTTGAAAGGAAACTATACAACAACCTACCGTAGTTTCTAAAGAGTCTTGAAAATATAGAAATATTTAAAAAACCAATAAAATATATTTAGTTGATAAAGCTTTTTATAGTGTACAAGAGTTCCTCTCATATCAAAATTAAGCCTCACCTCAACTAATTGATATAGTAATTATTATGCTAGCTAGTGTATAAGATTGTATAATTATGATAGATTGCAATAATAAACAATGTAGATTGTTTATCTGACTTGTCTTATTCTCCATAACTAGAAAGACGTAATCTACAAAAAAATTATGATAACCGTCACCTTTAGCTTCAATTCGATCTTAATCGTAAATTTAAATTTCATTATACCATCGTACAGCAAGTATTCCGTTACTGTTTTTGAGGAATGCATTTATAAATCAACTATAATTTTGAATTTGACGGTAGCTTGATCCGGAACTGAATGTTCAGTCGGTTTAATTGATTCCGTTAGATGACCCTTATATTATGTTCGATCTTCACCATGAAAATGTTTCAGGGTAATTATTATTTCAATTATAAGCCTATATTATATTATTAATTGTTATTGGAAATTACTTTTTAAAATTAAAAGTATGATTTTTAGTAGTTAGAACTTTTTAAATAGTAGGCTGTAGCTAATGAGTCATATCCGTTATAATGAAGTTGAGCTTGCCCTTGGTTTATATTCCAGGAGAAACTCAGATATTAAACTTTTTATAGAAATTGGACCAAATTGAAAATTCCAAGTAATAGATAATATATTCAAAAATATATTTCCAGTCATGTGAAGAGCATCATCTATTATCCATCGGATTATATTCATTAACCATCATCTATTAACTGTATTATGACCATTAAAAAGTATTTATTTATTTTTATAAAATTTATTATTCAGAGCTAATCTCCAATCATTATGATTGATATTCTCCATTTATTATTATTATCGAATCTATTTGGATGCTTTTTTGTAACACCTTCTAAGTTAATTTTCATATTGTTATTTGTCAACTGAGGAAGAATCAAATTATATGTTTTATGGGATACTTGGACCTCGTCCTTACTAAAATTTTATTCCTCTACCTAAAATCTTTTTATGATGACAGTTTTGGGCCGTGTAACCTACTAGTTGGCTAGGGTATCTTCAAAACACAAACTTTCACTATATTATAGTCATGTATAGGTGCGTATACCTAATATTTATAATAGTCTACAAGCTCTCTAGAGTTATAAGATATCTGATGAATAAATAACTTACCAGTAGACCTTTCATAAAAAATAAAATATGAAAAGAGTATCCACAGCATACTAGCAATATTACCACATGAAGTCATAACAAGTCACCGAAAAAACCAAGATCACAAGAGCTACCAGATAATATATTTCAGAACCATCAAGTCGTCAAGATTACCATATAGCTGATTACTTTGAATTTGAAACTACCTGAAATTCTAGGTCTATCTTGAATCATGTGTTTTTCATGAAGGCTACGATTATCTGCACTGCACTTAATACAGTATTGTTGGAGTGTTATTGATAAGCATGTAATTGCGTGGAGCAGAAATATTTAATTAATTACATCACAGTTCTCAATAAGACTGATTGAAGTCAGAGAATTGGTTACATCAAACTCAAGTTGAGCGTTGGTAAACCTATTATACGCTATGATAATGCTCAGTTGACAAAAGAAAGTTTTTTTAATAGGATAATGGACAGCAGCATATCCTTTATTTGATAATGTTCTCATGAAGGAAAATATGTGTATGAATCAGAAATAATTGTACTTAAAGGAAAATTTCCAATTAACTTGGACATAACCTAAAATTTTGATTTTTTATTGAAAATTTGTAAAGAAAGCAGTAGTGGGCTGTTTCTGTTTTATCTTTACTTGATTGTGTTTTCGTAATAATAAAGAATCAGTAAAACGAGGATCAAGTCCCATTTGCTCAGATAATTCAAGTTTACAAATACAAGAGAACAATGTCCAGAATGTCCATGAATCTCAGTTGTACTATTCAGTTCTATTCTATCTTCTGTGTGAACATTGAATTCAATACATACAAAGCAGACCTAGACTTCAAACAACAAATAATAGCTGAGTGTTTTACGATTGCTAATTTCATATTCATGTCATGGTCATTCAATTATTTCCTGTAATTGGGAGAGAAGATCCCGTTTGCTTCTCTTATTATTACCTATAAGACTTCAATAGTAAATTACCCTATCAACGATTGAACCTGATTATTCCACATTTAATTGAACTTGTAATGTTGTTTTTACCTTGTAGCTTGTAGCATAAAAATATTCTTTTCATCTTCCTCTTGATAATGCATGAATTTTCATTGCAGACTGAAAAGAATGCAGAATATAATTGCTGAAAATCAATTGGAATAGTTTGACAGTTGAGTTGTTTCGTGAGTTCTCCGATAGGTTGCATGATAATTCTCCAGGCTTAACCGCGCGCTATGGAATAACGGTTTGAAATTTGTAGACTGATATGACATTGAACTGAGATTTCAGAATTGACCGAAGCTGTAGAAACAAGATACAGTATTTCAAACAAGAAGGAGGCCTTTATTGAAAGCTACATGAAAGATTTCATTTAAATTTTTCAGCTTTAAAAGCTCTTATTCAACTTTAAAAATTTGTGTTTAAGCGTCAATTTTTCAACTTTTAGAGACCAGTTCAATTTTATTCTGAACCTACAGACTTTGCATTATAAAAAGTAATTAAGAGCCTCAATTTTCATAAGATAGTAATATTCATAAGACAGCCTACCTACTTTATTACCTACTAAGTAACAAATGTGAACATTTTTATTTCTCACATCAATTAGTAAACATCTAAACATCCTGCTACAAAGCCAATATTCAATATAAGTAAAGTCTTGATCTTTTGAGCATTTTATAGTTATAACAAATTATAATTATATTCCTCAGACTACTTGAAAAAATAGCCCCATCATATTCAGAATGAAGAGAAGTCTACACTCTGTATCCACATACGGTAGTACCAGATCAATACAGTGGAAATATAGATTACTAAAGTAATGTATTCTATTCCTGGATTTCTTGTTCCATGACGAACTGCGTTGTTAATATTAACTTTTCAAGTGAATTCAACGACTTGCAGTCAAATTGACTGCAAGTCGTTGAATTCACATGAAAACTTAATAATGTATTCTACTAAAACCTGTAATTACAAGAGTGTTAAAAGAGAGTTTAGATGACAGATTAACTACCTATATCCACACTCAAAATTTCCAAATTAAAAGCCTTATTTCAACGTTGAATGTGGTTACATATTTTAGACATTTCAAGACTTCCTTTTTGGAAAAGTTTATACAAAGAACTTCTCGATTATTATCAATGGATACAAAATCTTAGAGGCGTAAGTTAGTTTCTATACATCCAGATAGAATAATACATACGTGCTTGCCAATTTAATGGAAAAACCTTCCAAAATGCCCTCAAGGAAGGCGAAATCATTGTTTTATAACCACAAATTGTTAACTTCATGACCACTGAGCTACAGGAACAGTAGATTCAGTCTAAACATTATTGCACTAGAAAAGAAGTATTTGTCAATTATTTTGTGAAATATTAGTGAATGAAGCTATTTTATTCTGTGAGGACTTCTCTCTGAGAACTGATTTGAAAATACTTTGTTATTTCTCTTCCGTTGAATTAATATGATAGCCTATAGGCTATTCAAAAGATTTTAATAACAGCAGTTTAAATCATTTTTATACTTTCCTTGATTGCAACAACATTTCAATGGAATAATGATAAAAGCATTGCCACTAGAATCTCTGATGACAGTTCTAACACTTCAAAATTCATGAAGAATTCAAGCTAGTTATTGGAATATATTACTTTAAAACAGGCGAATCCTTTAAGAATAAACATAAAATGATACTTAAATATTAATAATCATCAACCAAAAGAATTTTTAAAGAGATCAAAAATGACTAAAATTTGATTGCACAGCCAAATCATGGATTTGTCTCTGAATTACTCTACAAACTAGCATTTTGACTGTAAATTTCCTTGTTTTGTGAAGACCCTGATCTCTTTGTTGTGTCATGGATCGAACTAATTTCATTCATTCAAATTCAGGTACTGCGTCTTCTCAATTTGTGAAATTTATTCAGCTATGCTAACAAAATCTGTTATTTTTCTCTAAAGATGAGCTTTCCTAGCGAGTAATGATTCCTATTGCACTTAAACAATGACGTCTTGAAGAAATACCTCTTGAAGAAACCTCTTGAAGAAATAAACTAATCCAATACATCTATGATATCCCTTGTGTTCATGATTTAAACCGAGCACGTGCATTGCACTAAAATTGAAAGGTCATGACGTTATTGTGCCTGTGCAATAGAGAATTTGCGTAGCTGGGAAAGCAATCTTTATGATAGTGGAAGTTTTGGCTGTATTCAAGGGGTTTTCATAATATATTACTCGAGTATTTTGGTCAATGAATAATTTCACTTTCCAATGCTAAAACTTCTTCAAAAGAGGATCTGAATTTTATTCATCTTTATCACCAAAAAATTAGCTTACTAGGCTATTTTATGTTTTTTAAATGATCCAGCTAATAACTTGTTGACAATCATAGGTGTAGGCTTTTAAATTAATGAAATGAGCACAAAACAGCACTAAACTACTTTAATGGCATCACATCATCAACTTTTCAAATAGAGTTCTATAACACATAAGTATTGGTCATGAACCCTTCTTTAAGATGTTGTACAACATAGATTAATGAATTATGGATTACAAGTTTTTTTTCTACCATTGCAATCTAGTCTAAGAAGGCTAATAAGCAATTTTTTCCTGATAATATACCGTTCAAATAATAAGTTTAGTAGTTCTCACCAGGACTACTACTACTAAATACTAATAAATAAATATATAAACGGAATAAAATAATTGATTACAAGTAAAGTAACGTAGCTATTCAGATCTATTCTCAAATATATATCATTCACTGTCCATTGTGCTTGAGTAAGACTGATTTATCATTGATTGGTAATTGTAGTTAATTCTCAAAAAGTCTGTACTGAAACATGCATGAGAAAACGTCGCTGCTAATGCTACCCACCTCCACTCGTGTGTATTTGATCATCATTCAATTGAATCTTATTTGTAAATATGTAAATCTTAATTTAAGATTCTTCAGACTTTGCTCAGTCATACTCAAAAGTAATATTCTACTACCTTTTCTCAAATGTGTGAGATGTATAAATTCAAATACTCGATGTTAGTAAGGATAGCAATTCTCAAACCATGGAAGACACTGTCAGAAAAAAAGTTGAATATGTTTCATGTGATTACAATCAATCTTAATCATTTCATGATACATTTAGTTCAAGCTCTAGGAATAGGAAATTTCAAGCTTTTAAATTTTCCATTTCAAGCCACAGTCTTTCGATTTTTCCAATTATTGGGCTTACAGCATTACATTAGTATATTTGTGAAAACAGCCCAAGTCCAGTTTGGTACCAAAAGACAAAGTATTAGCAAGTTTCACTAGGCATTACTAAGTAGACAGACTAAGTCAGTATCACAAGACACGTGAGTAAATGACAATGAGTGAATAAAATTTCCATTACAAACAAGAAAAGAATTCACATACAATTACAAGTGCTTAACCAATTAATATATCTGCAGAGTGTAACACATTGATGTGGATAAACATGGAACTTTCTGGAGACATCATCAATAGCTTGTAATGTAGTTGGTGCTTCATATACTGTTGCTCCACAAAAAATAATGAAGTTGAAGATCTGAAATTAAAATTTTCAAATATTCAATCAACTTAACATTTTTAAAACAAGTGACACAGCTTGTTGTAATGAGAAGAAATTCACTGCAGTCTCCAAATTAAGAAATTTCATATTGACAGGAATGACAAGACATTTAACAAGAATTTAAAACAAATTGATTCAACACTACATTGTTAACAAAAGAATAATTTCCTAATCACTGTTGATTATCTAATAAATAAATGGAAATGCAGCCGTTAGACTCATTTCAGTATCAGACCTATTAAACAGGAAAGTCTGATATCATCTTATAGTTTAAAATGGACTATTATATTATCCTTTCATACTAGGCTACACAATCAATAATATTTCTCTTTCAATTGAAATCATTAAAATTGTATGAGAGTAACAGTATCTAGTAGAATACATAATAATAAAATGAATAAGATATACATGTATATTGAGAATTCATTCATCATATGCAACAATAAATGTACATGTAACTCCAAATGAAAATTTATCCAAATTGACTGAAATAAGTTGTTATTTTACATAGCCAAGTAGCAAAAAGAGAATTAAAATAAATGGCTCATAATGATTAAGATGTTCTCTCTCGCTACTCTCTTCCCTAACTGAGTGTGTATCATGAATTACCTCGTTCTAATTAGTTTAAAAACTGAATTGAGAAGAACAAAACACAATTAAAATAGCTTTTTGGCTTTTTCATGTTCACAGTCTAGTTTTGAGTTGGGCTTTGAAGGTGTGTAGCCGATTGCATCTGACGTGAGCAGTGTGTAACATACCATGACGAAACAAAAAGGACAACCACAGAAAGATGATAATTTCTATTGTGTTTGCTAGGTGAAGTGTTCAATGAATTTTTAATCTTCTTGTTTATCACTTCAACGTACACGGCTCTGTGCCATTCTCATACGTTCTTTTTTGGTTGAAATCAAACATAATATGATACAAAGACACATGCTACACTAATTGTTGAACCTTGTTGTACGTCATAGGCCTATTAGATAACATTATCAGAATTATATAAGTGATGTATTTTGTAGAGCTCGTTTGAAAATATTAATTGTGAAAATTAAAATTGATATAGAATTCTTTTCAGATTGAAAATCACCAATTGTATTGGCATCATATTATAGCATATTTTGTAGGGGCTTCCAATTCTAAATTCCAATCTAGCTTTATGAAATTATATTTACAGCGCAATCGTTTAGAGAAGAACTGTCCCAATAATCATTATTTTCCAGCAACAACATTCAATAACAATGTAGGCTTTTTTATAAATCCTCATTCCATTTTATGTATGTTATTTACTGATATACTATCAAAACAATGCGTAAATCTTGCGATTTTTATTGAAGTTAAATGTTTAATTATGGTGGTTTATTAACAATAATTTATTTTTAATTTCTTGACTGTTTTTCAGAATTACATTTCAATTTCCAATTTACATCTGTTGAATCAGTTAATTCAATAGTTTATTAATGCATTGATATGAATGCAAAAAGCAAGAAAAACAATAGGTGACACTACTTGTATTGTAAACATCACTTCCATTCATTGATGGCAGGTGTTGCAAAGAAATTGTAAATTAACGCTTGTTTCCTCTTTCTCCTTCAATGTCACTCTCACTCTTATTTGTCAGGTCAGTTCCATGTTTTCAATAATTTACCAAAATGTTCCAGATTATGTTATCAGTTTCCAGACGTTATTGGAGTATTTCAAAAAGTATATAAACGGGCTTTCCTTGTGAGCCATAGTTCCGTTGTTATTTGCTCTTCTCAACGTTTGTACCAAGGATAACAAAATACCATCTTTCTTTTCTTGGTCTTTTGTTATCCTTGGTTTGTACCCAGTAAAAGTTTATACAGACATGGTATTTACGTATATCAAGTGATCGTAATCAGTTTATTTGGTAAAATCTTTTACAGTAGATTTCCTCCTTTGTGGCAGAATACTCAGTGCTATCATTGTGGTTATCAAATACCTTAGCAGACACTGTGCTTTGTAGTGCTCCATTTATTATTGAGTGTTCAACTGTTCTTTAGACGTTTCTTTTTACATCATTGAATAATTGGATAATTGTTAATTAAATTGTCGATCAGCCTATACTGACAGTTGGTAATTAGTTTTTGTACAGTGACAAAAAAAAATTATTACTTTAGTTGAACGTTATTGATCTGTTTGTTGCTTATTAGTTTTTCTTGTGTGATATAACTGATTAGTGCGTGTTGTGAGTAATTTGTGTAAAATGCGATTGCTAATTTCAAGTGTTTCCAGCATTATTTTATTGATAGAACCCGTAACAGTATTAATATCTGACAAATCTCAATTGAATTTTGCTATTGGCCTTGTATGTTGAATCTGGTAATGAATTGCAATATTATTGAAAAGCTATGTTATAATTATTGATGTTTCAATTGAAAAAGTTTCTATTCAATAATTTTGAGTATTGCAAAACGCAGGATAATCGTCAAATTTTATTTATTCTTTACAAATTACAGGGAAATTTGAAATAATTATATTGTTTGATAGGGTTAACGTATAAAAATAAGCAGAGTTTTGTAATTGAATAATTTGGAGCAATGATCCTCTACTACAGTTATTGTTTCAAAATGCTTCTTGCATTTCCAAAGCAATGATTTCATTATAACATTATAAATAAAATACTAACCACTTGACTCGAATCCTCGCTTATAATTTATTGTAATGATAAAATTTGATTAGACCTTAAGTCAGGCCAATCAATTCTTAATAGGATGACATCCCTAACAGGCGAACATCCTCAAAATTTGTCGTCAACAGATATAGTCAGCGCATTCAAAATCCTTGTATCGGGGTTCTCTTCAACATGAGAAATGTGATTCTGAAAAACAACCAAGAATTAAAAACTAAATTGTTAATAAACCACATTAAAACGTTCAAGAGTAAAGTGGAGAAGAATTTTGTGTATTGTTAAAGCTTATATCTAAACGCAAATTAGAAGAGTCATTGTATGACAAAAAATTTCATAGAATGTATGATTATTTTGTGAATTACAATATGTATAATAACATGTGAGCTGCAATTATTCATTACAAGTAAACGAAATGAACAAACAGAGCAACCAACATAATCAAAATTTAGAAAGTCATCCCACTATCATAATAATTGAGCTACAAGTTTCAAGTTCCTGAACACTGATTTGAAGAAAAATGTAAATACAAAAGCTATAAAAAACTTAAACACGTAATCATTTCTTTCATTGAATTTCTTCGACCTTGGGCGATAGAGAACTTTGTCCAATACTCCCGCAGTAAAATATGCTGGACTGAGGACAAGTGTATTTAAAATAAATGTACGAATCTGTCACTATAATAAAATTGATACCATAATTTATTACTAATTATGTCACTCGATAAGGAAAAGTGAACAAAAATGTTGGTTTGAGGAAGATAAATTCGAACTTCAACATAGCAGGCTATGTTAATCCATGCAAGTAATGATGGTCTCATTAAATCTCAATATAATGCAAGCTGGATAATAATGATGCTTTGGCTCTACTGGCTAACCTTGAATCTCACTGCAAATTGTTACTCCTATAGTAAGTAATAGGCCTGATCGGCATGACTACAGCAGGATAATCAAGTAGTAGGCCTATACACAAGAGCTTCTCATTCCATCATTTCCATCCATGATTGATTAAACAAAGTTGGTTGAGTTTGACATCAATAATTGCTGCAATGTAGCATGGGAGTCAAAGAAAGAAAAAGATTCAGACAGAGGATAAAATCTAAGTCGCTCATCTATGAACTCAGATATCTGGCAAGATGTTATATGTCAACCGTTTACCTAAAGAATTAAATAGTGGGAGAGCCCTCTTATTTGCGGACGATACATCACCCATTTTCAGCAATTCTGTTCTGGATAATATAGAAATAAGTGCCCATATAGGTGTGCAGCCCATTGTCCAATTCTTAAATCAGTTGAAATTAACAATATATAGCAAAAAATGTCAATACCTTCAACTCAAAAACAAACATTATTCAAGTGAAGATAGGGCTATAAACGTGTTTGTAAACGATAACCAACTAGACCAGGAAGAAAACATTGCATTTCTAGGAGTTTTGTTGGATAGACAATTGACCATACATTGAGAAAATTTGTTGTAAAATTTCATCTGGGGTATTTGTTCTGCGACAGTTCGCTAGATTAAATGACAAAAAGGTACTTTTTACAGCTTAACATGGGCTTTTACTTTAGGCTTTTAATTTTAGGTATGCTATCTTAGTATGGGGTGATTCATCAGAAAAAAACCTTGATAGGGTGTTTAAGATCCAAAAGAAAGCTGTAAGGTGTATGGAAAGAGAAACCTTGATAGAATTTTCAAAATCCAAAAGAAAGCTGAAAGGTGTATGGAAAGAGTAAAAATAGATTAGATTTATGTGAAAAAATATTTAGTTGATAAAGATTTTTATAGTGTACAAGAGTTCCTTTCACATCAAAATTAAGCCTCACCTCAACTAATTCATATAGGAATTATGCTCACTAGTATATTTTTGTTAATCTGACTTGTCTCATACTCATTAACTGGAGTCTCCAAGACTTAATCTTCAAAAAAAGATCACTCTCACCTGAGAACGTAAGAAACTTTTTCTAGATTTCAAGTTTCTCATTGGGGAGGAACCCTCATTGGGGAGGAACCCTCATTGGGTTAAACTACCATGTTCATTTCTGTCACGAATTCGGGAAGGGCTCATTTCGCCCTCAACAATATAAAAAAATTTAATTACCTGCCGGATATGGAATAAATGTTGTAAAAGTCTATCAGGAGGTCATGCTCCTTTTCTTGGCATCGGAATTTCATGACTCTATCTTGTATCAAGTAATATTTATTATCTTGATCTATCAAATCATATTATTCTTGATCTCAATCCATCAACATCATCACAGCTCTGCATCTGAAAAATAATAATTCATTTCAACAAAGTTCAGTTTTAATTGCGGTTTATCATAAACTATTGAATATTCCTTTGAATTTATTCCATCCGATTAAAAATATACAAATTACAAAAAAAGTTAAAATATATCACAAACTACTGACATAGTATACAATTTACAATATCATAATTCCACGACAATAATATTTGAAATAATATACTTAATATTGTATGCACTTTGGTATATTGAGCTAAAGCTCTTGCTTCGCAATTAATTACACAACTATATATGATAATAAACACATAATAATATTATTTCATCTAGCTACATACACAATAAAGACTAAGATAATACTTAAAGGAAATCAATAAGTTGAAAAGAACTGAAAAACCTATTCATTTGATTACATATAACTGAGGGTTATGGTCTACTTCTTCACTTGTATTCCTCCAGAATTGCCATTAATCTTTTATTATTACATCTTCAATTATTTAAAATTATTTTATTAAAATTTCAATCTGGAACAATCTTTTCAAGTTCTTAAGGAACATTTCTAGTATAATTACAGCATTGACGACCAGTATTGAGTACACATTGACGTTCATGTGCATCATATTAGTGCACAGAGAGTTTTTTGCACTGACCGTGTGTACCACATTGGTTCACAGCGAATAGCAATGCTTCTAGTGCTGTGGTGCAATCTGATGCACAGCAGTTAATAGATAGTGCATTTTTATGGATCTTCTGCTCGAACTGGTCCCTGGGTAAAGTATTATAGCCTTGGTTTGAAAATTCTCCTGAAAAATTTTTTTTTATTCTGAAAATTATTCTTAAAATTTCTTGAGAGAAACATGAAAAATACTTTGGTTCACTGATGAAGCAGTGGCGGTTCTAGGGGTTAATTTCTGGGAGAGAGAAACTCCCGGGGGGTCTGGGTGGTATGAACACCCCCCCCCCCCCCACAGGTGAGCGGGAGGCCCGGGAGCCCTCCCCCGGAAAATTAAAAAAAATCACCTTCCAAAACTTAATTTTAATCCATTTCTGCTGAAAGTTTTACTAATAGAAACGTGAAAATCAAGTTTGTTTTTCACCTTACTGTACACTATCTTATGTGAAGCAATTTTTGTTTTGTAGATACGTCTTGGAGACTCCAGTTAAGGAGTATAAGACAAGTCAGATCAACAATTATACACTAGATACCATAATTACTCAATTAGTTGAGGTGAGGTTTAATTTTGATGTGAAAGGAACTCTTGAAAAGCTTAATCAACTAAATATTTTCAAGACTCTTTAAAAACTGCGGTAGCTTATTGTAGAATTTCCTATCAATATAACTAGGTTTTTGTTTGAATAAGCTACTATTGCTACATTTACGAAGCTACTAATAAACTACAATAAATCTCGAACAGCTCACTTACCCATAAGGTCGTGGGGTGAACATTCAACAGAGAGAATTAGACCTTTCTATATTTCTATAGATTGTTATTGTTGGTTTCGGTGTAGGTTACAAATTGCAAGCCAAACACACACTTTTATAAGCTCAACGGACAGTTATGTATTCAAAACTCTTTTAAACAACTTCACAATACAGGTTTTATACCCTTAGTACTGAATAAAATGAGATCATTCAGGGAGTTTATTTAGTGTTTTTCTAAGTGTAATCTTCACTGGCCAACATTTTAAAATTGATCCAGGATTTTCCTTAAAAAAATGTCAAATGTCTTCTCAAAAACTGAGGGGGGTAGTTGCCCCCCTGCCGCAGACTAGAACCGCCACTGTGATGAAGTACTACAATTTATGGCTGGTCACTAACGTGCTAATTTCTACCTTCTTGTGCTGGTATATACTTGCCTGTTTTTTTAATACAATATTTACTTTTAATGTTGAAAACTTTGATTTATGTCATTATAATCAGGCATCATTAATAAGAAGGCATTGTTAGATGATCAGAAATAAATTCAAAGAATATCCTGGTTGATTAGCAAACTAATCTGTAGACAAAAAAATATATTTAAGAAACTCCAATACTTAGGCAACACTACTTGGCGCGACTGTAGCTGTTCTATGAGAACTAAAAGTAACTAGCTGAAACTAGGTAACCTTTCAAGGACTCTCATCTTTTATTACTGCGTGATGGAGAATAGTGCCGACCTATTACTGACAATTTGTTCGGGTGATTTGTGTCATTTCTCATCTTAAATGATGTTGGTAGTTTCAGTTCTAGTGGTCTTTCTCTTTCTCAATATCTCTCTCTTTTTCTTTGTCGCTCTATATATCTGTTCACTCTCTCTATTAATGTATTTATTGCTTCCATCTTTGTTTTTGCTATGGACCATTGCAGAAGTGGGACTTGCACTAGAACAAATCCCTCTGGGTTAGTTTCTTATTACATCTAGGTTACTCAGCTGCTAGATGGTGAGTTGCTCAGTGACGATCTACTACGGTAAATTTATGTCTCAACTGAGAACGCAATTTATGTTGAACTAGCATAAGGTAGCTGCCTAGCTATGCGAAGACCTAGTTAGAAATATCAGCTTTCATAGCTGTTGAAGAATAGCGTATCAAAATTTGTATGGTTGATTAGGTTTTTGTTCTAGTGTTACCCGCGAATCTAACGGGATTATTGTGATAAGAGCATATTAATCTGTCAATAGCATTTCAAATCATCTATAATTAATTTATCGTTCTGAATACGAATTAATAGCTTTCAAAGAAACAGGAGAATAAATGCTCTTTTTCCACTGAAAACCTAAGATTAATGTTGCTGATCATTTTCTCCTATTTCTTCTTCTCTTTCTGATTCTCCGTCCTCTTCACCGCCATCCTGCTCTTCTTCTCTTCCTCTGTTTCTCTTCCTCTTCTCTTTCTCTTGCTCTTCCTCTTTTATACGTTTCTATTTCTTCCTTATTTTCCTCTCATTTTTTTCTTATCTTTTCTTCCTTTCTCTCCTCCTCCTCCTTCTCCTCCTCCTTCTCCTCCTCCTTCTCCTCATCCTCCTCCTCCTTGTCCTCCTCCTCCTCCTCCTCCTCTTTCTCATCCTCCTCCTCATCTTCTTCCTCCCTCTTCTTAGTCCATCATCTTCCTCTTCAAATTTTTTCCACGACTCTTTTCTCTTCCTAATTTATTTTCATGTTTCTAATCTTTCTTCATCTTTATCTTTTACCACATTTTTTCCTTTTCCTTTCAACTTTGTTCTTCTACTTCTTTATATTCTTCTTCCAGTACCTATTCTACCTTTCTGCTGCTCTTTTTGCTTCTAGGTTTCTTCCTCTTCTCCATTTCTTTTCATTGCTATAACTCCTTCTTTTTTCAAATATTTCTTTCCTTCAACTCCTTTTATCATCAATACCCCTCTGTTACTCTTCTCACTCATACAATATTCATCCCATAGGCACTATTTTCTGAAATAGAAAAAGCTAATTATGAATATTGTAGATACTGACCTTGAATCGATGATGAAGCAGCATGAGTTGCATCATTACTCAAGAAAAAGAAAGGCAAGCTGCTATTACCTCAAGTGATTCCCAAGATGTATTTACTGCAGCCGTGAATTTTTAAATCTCATCCTTCAGCCACAAATGATTTCCAATATTGTGTAGGCTTGTGATGCAAACCTGACATTCAATTCCATTACATCAATCACTTCTTCTTCTATCTGGAAATAAATTTGCATGAATTATTCGAAACATAAATCAATGTCAAAGTCAATCTGACCTTCGATACGTCTGGTAACGATAAGTAGATATTAAACAAAGTCTACAGAAGGAAATCAACATTATAGTAGATTTGCTAGAATAGCTGTTACTTTCGTTTCCATAGAATTTGCAAATTTATGAGTATGTAGTCTACTAGAACAGCATAGCCGATCACTAATCAACAAGCAGTGTTCAGTAATCAAGTGATCAACTAGTAGAATAAATAATAATAGAACACAAAGGAAAACTATTGCCTTTGTAACTAGAGTTGACCTATGAGGGTTCACCCCCTCACCGGCCAACCACTCTTACATATTACTCTCTTCAAAACAAATCATAGAATATAGATATAATATATATTATATAATATTCATGTAGGGTAAAGGAACCAGAAGACGACACACCCCCTCAGTAGCTGACTTTGACACATTTTCATATTTGTTCTTATTATTAAGGCTATAGTGAGTAGTTTTGAAATTTAAACCATTGAGAAATAAACTCTGGTTTTGCATAAGCTGATGCCATTGATTCTTCAAATTAAATAATCTTTAAAAATTTTTCTTTTTCAAATTGTTTTTTACATTTTTTTTAAATTTATTCCAAGCAATGGGGGGTTACGTCCCCAATAACCCCCCTCCTCGATACGCCTATGTTCTCTAATAAAGATTACTTTTTTCCATTTCTTACAACTCTAACTACATATCTGTGGTTTTCAGTGGAAAAACGCATTTATTTTCCTGTTTCTTTCAAAGCTGTTATTGCGTTTCTTAGGATATTAATATTGTTAATCAAGAAATTATTTCTCTTCCTATTTCTCCTTCTCCTCTTCGCTTTCCCATCTTCTCTATATCCTTCCTGCTCTATTTGTAGACATAATTAAATAAATACCAAAATATAATTTTAGTCATAATTTTGAAGTCATTGAATCAATGGACCAATACTTTAGTAAATTAGGTTAATCTAAACTGTTCATCACTACTAGACAGCAATCACAACAACTGAAAAATATACATTTATAGATTGAGTAATATTTCAATTAGAAGCCTGTTCAGCTTAACGCAGTTGAACGTCGGGTGCAGATATTAGATATTATGATTGATTACATGCCACATTCACATTACATTTATTCCAGTTGTGAGTGGTTATTTTCGCACTAATGAATACTCTTTTCACTCTCCAAAACTTCTATCATTTATATTTCCAATCAATGAATATAAGCTTAATAGTATGCTACTAAACATCATTCATTACAATAGTAGTTCAGTAAACGTATACCGAAAGTTAGCCTTGAAAATGTAAAAAAAAGAATATTGTTATTTCTTTCAAGTGCTTCCACTGCTTTGTTTATTCTGACTTTCAATTCAATCTACTTGAAATAGAGGAGCATCAAGAGGAGCCAAGTGAAGATTTCCTGTGCAATAGCCTGAAAAGATTTGGGCTTGAGTTGAAATTTTGAATTAAATAGTTTTGGGCTCAAAACATGTTGTTTCTCGACATTTTATTGTATTTAGTCAGAATTGATATGTTTGTATGTTTGATCACAATACTTATGCTATTTTTGTAGTCGACTATTAGGCTACTCTAACAGTTTATTTGTGTGGAGCATTGTTCTTAACTAACATTGCTGATGATGCTGATGATGCCCACATGAGTCCGAGACTTGTGCGTGAGTAATGAGGTGAAAGATTACACATAAATGCCGGACGGTGGAGTGGGATTCGAACCCACGGCCGCTTAAACGATAGAAAGCTGAAGTTGCGACCAACCAACTGCACTAAGCCCGCCTAAAACATAAAACTTCTTTTTTCAATTTAAGTAACATATTTGACGTTTCAAGAAACCCATCAGTGCAATTCGTCTTAAACCTTGATTTATCTTATTAACCGATATCAATGTCAGTTCACCAGTATTTACTTTTAGATATTCAGGCACGACTCCATTCTATGTAAGTGGAAAAATGCTTTGCTCAGTAATCCCATCTTATCTCCACTTCCCCAGTCTTCTTTTTCTATGACGCTTTTATCTAAAAGCATCCGTTCTGGCGTCACCCCTTCGCGCAAAGTGAATTGAATCAAGAAATGGAAAAGCTTTTTCATGTGAAAAGTAAACTGTGATGGGAGGCGAAAGATTTCCCTTCGCGTGCAAGACTCAAATAGGATCGCTTCCACACGCTTGAATGGTAGGAAAATAGAGGAGCGAATGGATAATGCGAAAAAGGGGAACACCGATAGGGTGAGGAATGGAAGAGGAAAGAAGGGGACGTACACCAGTTTATTGTTGCCTTGGTGAAAAGCTACGAGAAAAACTTTGAATGTGTATTCTGCATGTTGCTAGATTCCCGATCAACAGACATCACGGGCCTTCTTCGTGATCCAGGAAAGAATGGAGACATTTTTCCTGTCTTTAGTGCCAATATCCCGCTTGATAACATCTTTTGGTAGGGATTGTCTTTGTATAGTGGCGTAGGCTAGATGACCATAAAAAAGGGCTGCTATCACTATGAATGTTCTTGAAAAAAGTTATTTTTAAGAATAAGATTTATTTCCCAATTAAAAAAAAATACAACAATTTAAGTAATAAGAAATTAACTAAGATTCTAGAATCTAGACTATTCGGTTACCCATATTTCGACCCAGCAAGGCATAGCTTGAGCGCCAGAACTATGTCTGAAAATTAGCATAAGTGAAAACTAAGGACAGATAATAAATACAAATAACACTTAAAATATCCAGAAACTAGATTAAATTTCCTATTTCAAAGAAGATATTCTCTGAACCATTCTCCAGTTTTAAAAATAGATGATTTTTATTATTAAATGATAATAGTTCAGTTGGTAGGATATCAAATATGATGTGTTTGGTGCCTGCAAATACTTTTATTACAGTTAGGTATGAGTATGTTATTTGTTAATGGTATCATGTTGTAAGTAAATTGTCTTATTCGGAATACATCTCTATTGCAATTTAAAAGCAATATCTATTTTTTATGCACAACTGCTTTAAAGTTCTGGTCCTTCTAGTCTGTATAAATTCTTAAATGTTTCGTCAGTTATTTCTTTACATGTGTGTTAAGTTCCAGGAGTCCAGTGTTCTCTAGAATGCTAGCTCAAATCACACATAAGACTGTTTTGTGGAATTAATATGAGCGCGAATCATTGTTAGAAGTGTGTGAGTAATTCTACACCTTTCACTAACTTATTCTTTTTTGGATAACCCTACTTTTTAAGACACTCATGGAAAACCTTTTTAGAGAATTTAGTAGGCTATTACATATATTTTCTTTTTTTTATCCCTTAAATTGAAATGAAATGAATAGAATTGAAAACAGGACTCAATGTACTGAATAGAGAAATTGTGAAAAACCAATATTTAGTACACAATGACATGTCATTCCTTTATTCCCATGTTGAAGTTGCGTATTGGGTAAGAATACTATGAAAGTAGTTATCCTGTAAAAGTAGCTCTATGAAATCAAATCCAATATTAAAGTAATTATTAAAGAAGTCATCCCTATTCTGAATATAGTGTTGATCCAGTCGTGGTTGTTGTTGATAATTAAAAACGGAAAGAAAAGATCAAACAGGAAAGGGAAATGAGAAGAGAAAAGAAAATCACAAAGAAGAAGGAACTGTTGAAGGTTGGATAAATCAGAATGAGATTGGATTTTTTTAAATTCTACCCTTTAAAACCGAAATGAAAATGTGTTTTCATTTCTCAACTACTAAATAGCAATTCAAAGATATTTTTATTAGGATGAAGCCCAAATAGGTCTGAGACCTGTGTGTGGGTAATGAGTTGGATGATGGTGAATGATGCGTTGGACCTAAAATGGGAATCAGAGACTGATTTAATGAGTTTATATTTATAGAAGCTCATTTAAAAGCATCTGAAAGTAGCTTTATGAAATTAATATCCAATATTAAAGTAATTATTGAATAATTCATCATTATTTCTGGATATTTGAAGTTGCATAATTTATTAGTCTACATTCAAGGAAATAGTTCTTAAATTAGCTTCAATTTCCCTCTGGTAGCCTATATTTTACAAAAAAGATACATAGCTATAAACATTTAAACCATCTTTAGTTTTGTCTCAGGAGATAAGTATCGATAAAAAACTCAAGCTTGTGTGTAAGGTTCATCAATGATGAATGATGTGTGAGATATAAATCACATCTTGTAAAAACCTAAGAGTTCAACAAAATGTGCAATGATAGTTGCCGGTAGCCCCACCACGTATGAGCCTGAGAAGCATTGGCATTTTAATGCACTTGTAATAGCCGTTTGATAGCCCAGCTATGACGGTCCGTGTGTCTTTATTTCTAATCGTAAACTGTCAAATATTGTCCCATAAAATTAATGTTTTAATTTATTCCTCCTTTTGTGTTTATTTACGACTTGTAGATCATTAAAGCACAATTCGCTGTTTCCTTGCAATATTTACAATTTCATTCATACACATCTATTGCCGTTCAGTTTAGTGAAACATTAAATTTAGATGGTCGTTTGTAGTATGCTCATAGTAGTCTATAATGACACCATTCGGAAGATGAATGGAGCTGCTTAGAATGGGAGCTAAGATGGTCTTGTAGCCTACTATACAATTAGCTTACATTGTTTGTGATTTCTGCTCAGTTGATGTCATAAGATTGCTCAAAACCGTTTTATAATTTTTTTCAAATATTATTTAAAAAATCGCTATTTCATTTGAAAAACAGAGTCCGTTACCTCTCGAAGACTTCCAAAGAATTGATCATATTATGATTTACACACTCCCGTATACTTCCCGAAGGCTCTGAATTGAACTGCACCCATAGCTCAAAATATGACATCAAAATACTTCCGATTTTGTCCTTCATGTTTCTAGTGTTTCTACACAAGCTTCTAGTAAACTGTGGCTCTATGTATTGTACCTGAAAAAGAAAAACTATATGTGAATATCATAACTTGAAATAGAAAGAGGCGATTGAAATTCTCAAATTCACTCTCAATATACACTCAAAACACATTAAAAATGTCCAAGGTTAATAGAATACAAAATAGGTCTATGAGAGTAGCCTTTGAGATTATTAGTACTAACCTTGGAAAATGTCCACCAGAGATAAAAAATCTCTGATAAATGCTATTGTTCTCAAATTGATCGTTATGCTTTTCAACATGACATTTTATTCATGCTAATAAAAATTATCTTACTATTTTCCAGTTATTCGATATGGCCTCAAATTTGTTTTCTTATTTGAGAAAATAATATGGTTAACCTATAAAATGATTTGATTAAATGTAGTGATGTGCTGAAAGGAGGACAATATTGCAATTTCAATAAGGTAGTTTAAGTTTCAACCACTTCACACCCCTTAAATAATGATATAATACACCTACAGGTATAGCTCGTGTTGTGTATTCTAATCTCTAAATCTTAGAAATATATTTTTAAATACACTTCATGTTAAAATCCTAGCATATTTCAGTAGATTTTTTATATATTTTTGGTATATCAGTATATTCTAGTATAATCAAATGCCATATGATGACTATTACGTTCAACATTAACTTTCTCATAAAAATTTATCTTTTGTTCTTGAGTTTCCTGAAGACCTTAGTATTTTTCAAAAATATCATTGGAGTCAAACCCTTGGCTAAGACGGAAATCAGCATCTGTTTTCTGATTATGGATAATTGTCACGTTTAAGGCAATCCAACTCTGTGTAGGAACTCCCCTGTTGAACATCCTCTACCATAAATCATACAGGCTAAGCCTAAATTTATTGTCGAATGTCACGATCCGCAATTTGTGTGGTCTCCAAGAGGGCTTTTGAAGAAAAATAGAGGTCACATGCATTTGATAGCTCCGTATATTGAAGGGATGGAACTAAAATGTATTAACTTTATGTGAAAATGACTAAATCAAATATTATGATTCCCTAATACCAATATTGAGAATATCTACACATGTCTATTTGGAATGGAAAAACATCGAGTTGTTTAGTAAAATTTGCTAAAGTTCCTAAGGTGATTTTTTTGTGTGAAACTTAAAACTGAACTTTAAGTTAAATTTTGTAATAGAAACAATACTAAGGTAAGAGGCAGTTGGTCCTCCACTTTCTATTTATTTTAATATAGTCTATGTATTATACTAAATGACTAAATATAGAGAATGCTGTAACTAACTTACAGGGTTGATTACAACATTCTTTGATAACATATCGTTCATAACATATCGATAACATTCTTAACATACCGTTAGTAAACGATTCATCATTCCTACAATAAACTTATTGAATTTTGAATGTAGGCACTAGACCCAATAATTTGGAATTTGATAAGAGAAAAATGGGGTTCGCCATTGCTGATTGGATAGTTTTTACATCACATATAAATTCAATTATTCATTGATGCAATAAAACAAATTGAAATGGATTTGATTATAAAATTGGTGAATGGGTGTAATAGAAAGAAATTTTTATTGTTCTCTTCTTTTGATACTAGCCTTATGTCTTTTAGATTGATGGATGTTTAGAATTAATTTATACTCAAACTCAAGATTAATTTATTTTCCATTTTTGTTAAAGCTGGCAAAACCTCTAAATAACAAACCTTCAAATATTGAAATCCTTTATGTAAAGAGCTATTATGGTGGCACTCTACATTATAATCCTGGCGAAAGAATAACTCACTAGAATTAATTTTTTTATTGGAGAATTGATTTTGTTGTACAAGAGTTTAACAGTAATTTTTGTAATAGGAAACGTTATTTCAAGCCAGAATTATTCTGATAGTGTATTTTTTCTACACTAATTCACATTTTTTTTTCCAATTCTCCGCCGCATGCCTAACAAATAAAAGAGAAAATATTGTTGCAAAAACTATAGTAACTTGTTAGATACGTTTTAGCGAAAAACCCATGCGCGCGCAGGTATCCATCTAAATATAGACCCGGCCTTTCACGTAAACTGTGCTTGCGGTGTCAAGAACGCATGCCACGGCAGACTAGTAGTTCGTTCTCGTTATGTTCGCGTAAACACGTAATATGCATAAATGTGCATTGATTTTAATGCTCTTTATAAACCTTTTTGAGTACTCTTCTGATTGAAAGAACAAAATTTTAATAAAAGTTCAAGGTTTTCTTTCTTTCCTAGAAAAGTTAGACTCGTTTTTTGATTAGTGTATTTTCTTAAATATTTTCATTCACAGACGCTCCCTTCAAAATTCTTCAGAGAATGAATCAGAGAAGAAACGTTTGTTCGATGAGATTTTAGACGACATTTTAGTTCAATTGAGGAACATATTCCAATCCATGGGAAAAGTTGATTTTTTCTGCTCATTGAATAGAAAAATGTGTGACGAGTGTAACAGAGAATTATCAGAAAACGCTTTGAAGTCACTGGAGATACAATATGGTTCATTTTATGGCATAATTCGTTTGAAAAACGAGTTTATGTATTCGTCATAGATAAGCTGTAGTGTATCCCAAATAGTATGCATACATATTTTGTAATGTTATTCTACACTTATTTATTAATTGATAATTTTAGACACATCTTAAAGAAAACAATATATTCTTTGTCAGCGAATGCCCAAAAGTTTTAGTCAGTATTCGCTAGTGCATTGTATTTTCAACTACTTGTGTTGTTTGTGTATCACTACAGGTCTAGTTAAACCCAGTGGATATTGTGGAATTGTAATAAATGAATATTTATTTAGCATTTTTCAAAATGGTAGAAGGAGATTAGAAAGACTCACGTTCTAAAACTTACACCAGTAAGACTCCCGTCTCCATGGCAACCAAGCCATCACCAATGAGGCCTGTCCTCGTCTTTTAATAATAGGCTTTGGAAATGTCATACTATTTAAAAAAACGACGGAAACTTGTTCAGTATCTTATAGGAGTTCAACGTATTCCAATGTCCAGGTTGACCTTGGAGCTCCTGTTGTCAGATTATGGGATGTCACTTTGGGAATGACACTGACATTGACGGAATCATCAACCAATCCGGTTCTTGGCTAAAGGACATTGAACGGTCAAATAGCCGGTCAAATAATGTCCATCAATCGTCCGATATCAATCTTTGACGGTGGGAACCGCCCAATGTAAACTTTTCTGAAAAAAAAACAAAGTTAAATTTTTTAATAGATTGCTGATAAAACAAAATTGAGAGATCTTCAAATGAAGTAGATCGACTTATCTCTTTACAGATCAGTTTATCATTAGAGTAATATTCTGATTGAAAAATGTTTTTTCACATGTGAGAACATGGTGCCTCAATCATTCCGTCTCTGGAATGTCAAGCCTTACAAGATTCTTTCTATTCGACTGGAAGGATGTTGTCTAGTGGGGAGAATAAAATAAACAAAAATTATTGACTATAATGTGAAAACTTGTAATCTGGTTTTCGAGAACGTGTTGTAACATTTTTAGGCTAGTTTATTTTTTCCCTGATTGTTCTCACTTCAAACCATCTAAATTACATAATAGTAAACACTTTACATATTAGCAAAAAAACATGAAATTGGAGCACGCAATGCCTAGTGGAGGAGTTGCAATGTGAGAGTGAGAAAGTTATGTGAAAAAGATGGAATTATACTTTAAAAAGAGATAGAATAAGTCTAAGGTCTATTATTATTAGTGTATGGCTTTTGTTTTAGGGAGACCTTTATGGGTAGTTCCACCTCGCCGTTTAGTCATGTTATGGAAGCATGGTTTAAACGTTATAACGGATTAATTTTTCAATTAAATTTTTCACGATTAGGTTATGTTAGCGTTCAAAAATAAATAAATATTCTAGCTATTAGCGAATTATCTATTAATATTCATCAGTTTACTTATCAGAGAACATTTTAAAGATGCCGGAGTAAGAGAAAATTATGAGGAAGGACTTATTGATGGGAAAACAATATGGGAATAATAGATGTACTCAAAGAATGAACAAAAAAGGTGTTAAAGAGAGGCGAAGTTGGAGAAGGAGAGAGGTAGGGAGGATGTATATGTGTGAGAGAGATGCAAATAGAACGAAAAGCAGAACTGAAGTAAGGAGATTTGACAGCAAATACCAAACGTTCTGACTTGGTTACAAAGTTTATGGTGAGAAAAATCGGAAGTAACGGAGGGATTTCCGGAAGGGTTGAGCTGGAATAGGGGTTGGCGGGAATTGCGAGTTAAAATTTAATTAAAAGTTAGCGTGGAGCGTGTTTTGATCCCATGGTGACCGACAGCAGTGCTCATGATGCTCAAAAAAGCACATACAGAAAAGGGGTGGTTTTCCAGTGGTATAGGGGTGGTTTCCAATGGTTGTGGGTGGGTTTCGGTGTATTTCGTTTTCTGTTAAGGGTGGTGGGTGAAGGGAGGTATCCGGATTTAATCAAACGTTTATACGAAACGTCGGGCTTCGTAGGTTGTGTTACTGATAAGGCAGCATACAACAAGCAGTCCTAATGAAACCCACCCCCCTCTCGCTGCTACGCGGGTTAGGATTGTTTTAAGGGATGTGAAGCCTCACCCCCCCTCCAACCTAAAGGATATCTTTGTAAAATGAAATACTCCAGACGCGGACTTTGAAATAATTGAGGAAGAAGGGTGATGTTCAAGTATACACCACTTGAGCTCTGGGGTTATTTGCATTGAAATTGAACTCCCTTCTTAATCCCCCCCCCCTTTTACTCCCTCTCACGCCCCCTATCCATGATCCTTTCTCGCCACGTACAATTAAATCTTCCTCCATTATATTGCTTGGTACCATCCACTTGCACAGCACCTAAACCTATGTGAGTGGTGCTGCATTGCTATGTGCCCCCACGCTTTTCACATATTAAACACCACAATCTACGTCGCCCTTGACTGCTTAAGACTCCCACCACGACCACATTAAATACGTCTGCACGTCATACGACCTAAGAATATGATGTGGGATTGGAATGCTCAGTGCACGCAACTGTACAAATAAATCAACATCTTAAATCCATCTTCTACATGATAGATCTAATAATGAGTAGTTTTTCGAGTATTAACAATAATAAAATACTATAAAAATAAAGGTTACCACCAAAAAACTTTCCTTATCAATGAATTTTCGGAAGGTTTCGGCTCAGGTGTTCTGGTGGATTATTTTTTCTTTCCAGTTTATTTCTACTGTATTGTATCCAATAACTTTTATTTTCTGTAATGGCATTAGATAAATAAGAATCTATGTTGATGTAAGTTTAATATACATCTAAAATAATTAATATAATAATGATATACATCTGCAGGAGGGTGGTCGAAAGCAGGAGGGTAGGAACTAGGTGAACGGAGGAACGAAGAAAGCGGTTCTCTGAACAGATGAAGGCCTCTTGGGAAAGAAGAAGAACCATAAGGAATTGAAATGTGCTTCTTCTAATAATCTACAATCTGCTACGATATCTGTTCAATCAGATAGAGATAAGCTGCGTTCTCGTTGGTCCTGTTTGTAACGGTGACCGATTAGATTGGCCAGCCAAAAAAGACACATTCTCTGCTGTAAAATCACTTCCCGGTGGTTCGGAACCCACCTTAAACTGTAGGTCCAACTCATCAATCACCATCATCCAACTCATTACCCACGCACAGAGAGGTCTCAGACCTATGTGGGCTTCATCCTCCAAAAAAAAGGACTGAAAGAACTGTACACAGACGCTATAGTCTATGTGGGTTCTATTATTCATTATTCATTGTAAGATCGTGATGTATTATAAATATGTACTATGTGAATAAATAAAAAAATTGAATTGAATTGAATTCACTACGATTTTGTTGATTGAATTTGATTGAAACACAACGGTTTCAAACAGGAGATGTACTCATGGCTAAATTAACTGTTACGTCAGTCATAGTAAGCTTTCACAATGAGGTGTTGTCTCAGAACTGGGCATGTCCATTTTCAATAGAAAATGAATTGCTCTGGCCACTAGAAAATGAGTTGCTCTGGCCACCATTATAAGGTTGGATCTTTTTTACTGCTAAACATTGAATTTTTAATCAACTATTCCATTGTTCCTAGTAAGCTTTCCATATCATCCAATTACCAAACGACGTCTTACTTATCTGAGCCGTATTGCTCTCCACGCTACCATTACGTATTATTGGTAGCTGCACTATTTATTAGGAGTTGATAAAGTAGTTAATGAGCTGAAGAATCAGTTTCACTACCCTCTTAAAAAAAGTGATTTCTTTCAAATTGAAATTCCGTGTTCCTTATTCGATAAAAAATCGTCTGGTCATTCCATTCTATTGCTCTTCTTATTAGTAGAGAAGGTGAGGAATATTCCGACTTTATCTCTTATCTTAATTGACAAGGACACGTTATCAGAGATTAGCTTAGAAGTATTCATTTAAAATCCAGCTTTGAACTCCTATGAAAATCAATAATCTGGTATTCCTAAATAGTAGTCCTATATCCTATACAACCAGTAGATAGACAGATAGATAGATAAATGACTTTTATTTGTGCACTTTACAAGTAATAAAAGTGCTGTGGGCGAAGTTGAGGCATAAGAGCCCCCTCTTCCACTTAACCCACAGTATAAAAAACAACTTTATTTTTCAAGAAAGAAACCTGTAGTGAGAGATGAAGTAGTAAAGAGTAAGATGGATGCAAAAAAGGTGATATTTCATTATCGTCTCATGATAATAATTTGAATTCACTTTTGGATTGAGACAAAACAGAATACTCTATGAAATAATTATAATAATAAAGCTTTGGCATTGTCACAAAAAGATCAGGTTATTTTTTTTTGAGGATGAAGTCTACATAGGTCTGAGACCTGTGCGTGGGTAATGAGTTGGATGATGATGATTGATGAGTTGGACCTACAGTTTTAGGTGGGTTCCAAACCACCGGGAAGTGATTTTACGGCAGAGAAGAGTGTCCTTTTTGCTGGCCGATCTAATCGGTCACCGTTACAAACAGTACCTACGAGAACGCAGCTTATCTCTCTGATTGAACAGATACCTGCTACGGCTCGCGGCTATCACTTCCCTAACATCACTTATTAACATTATAATTATGTTGTTCTTCGAGACACCGAACTAAAAGTAAAATAGTAATTTAACAGATTGAAAAAAGTAATTTATGAGTATGAAGACAATAGTAGTTGGAATCATGTTTCATTATTCATACCATGAGCTAGAGTAACAATATTTCAAAATTCGCCGAACTTAACAAGATTAAATTATACTTAGCTTCGTCAACCAGCGGTTGTAAGGGGACTAAAATTTGATTGTTTAAGTTGATTCATTGAATATTACAGTCGGGTGTTCTGGTATGATAAAATTTATTAGAAGGGGAGAAGAAAATAAGTGTTGTTGAAAGGGTTGTTGGAGGAAGGAAGGATAGAGTTCAGTACATGATAGGAGATTTGAAATTGTAAGGAGCATTGACATTTTTCATTATTAAATATGAAATCGAAAATTCTGAACAGTTTAACTAACAACATTTGTGTGAAGTTTGAGTAATTATTCATTTAGAAGTCTCTTGGGTTTTAAAATACTAATAATGTTCCGAAATATTTTTCTAAAGCATAGACGATGAGGAAAATCCAACGAACACATAAGACCAATGGTCTTATGTGTTCGCTGGGAAAATCTAAACTTTTATCAACCAATTTTTTGTTTTATCGTCATCCCTACATACTTTATCCATTTCCAGTGTTTTATCCTGTTTAGCTGTCACGAAAAATCCAACATCTTGCTATATCAAGCTAAAAATTGGAAAAAATAATACTTTTAGCCAGATTTAAATATTGCCTTGATTTACCACAATTCTCTAGTAATTTACAAGTAGTTGCACGACTATGCAGTCAAATTTGACGCGCAGTTCGTCATGGTTACCAAATTTCAAGATCATAATATTCTCTGCCTTATAAGGAATAGAAATCCAATAAAATTATGTACGATAGCGAGTAGCCGATAGCCGTAGCAGATTCAATCAGCATGTCATGATTCTGAGCTTAAAACAGAAGGAGTGAGATGCAATATGTTGGTTGGTTTGGATATTAAATAAATTTAAACTAATTTGACAGAAATGATTACCGTACATGTCAATGTCCATGTTCTGAAAATTGTATTCTAGACGCGATGAGCAGTATATTAAAGCATATTTGATGAGAGGATTGAATATTTTAACATAGAAATGATGCTGCAATAACAAGAAGGAAGGCGCATAGTTGTGGGTAGACATGAGATTGAATTGAGGATTCTTGGAAACCTGTAAACATGTTTTTGATTGCATTCGACTTGGAAGTGAATTGGTTGATGCATTTTTTTCAAGAACCGATGAATTTTTCAAATATCGATGCATTTTTTCAAAAATTGATTTTTAATTTCACTTAGTCCCGTAAAACCATACTAGTTAATAACCGTGAATTGAAGGTGGATTTTGAACCTCTGGTCAAGTAGGTCTACAATGAAGTGATATTATAATAATAATAATTTATTCGACCAATAGTATCGATACAATACTTGAACACTTTCAAATTGATTCATAAAAACAAATATAGCAACTAACTGTATATGATACATGCCTATTGTCTAATATGGCAGCCACTAAAGTACTCCTGTGTGGGGCGCCTCATCATACTTTTACGTCAATTCAAGCGAGAAAAAACTATATGAAGTAACAAATTAAAGAAATTAATAAATAACTAGTATTTTATATAAAGCTAATGTAGGTCTAAATAAGAACCTAAGAAAACCAGAGAAAAAACTATATGAAGTAACAAATTAATAAATAACTAGTATTTTATATAAAGCTAATGTAGGTCTAAATAAGAACCTAAGAAAACCAGACTAAAACCAGAAAACCAGAGAAAAAACTATATGAAGTAACAAATTAATAAATAACTAGTATTTTATATAAAGCTAATGTAGGTCTAAATAAGAACCTAAGAAAACCAGACTAAAACCAGAAAACCAGAGAAAAAACTATATGAAGTAACAAATTAATAAATAACTAGTATTTTATATAAAGCTAATGTAGGTCTAAATAAGAACCTAAGAAAACCAGAGAAAAAACTATATGAAGTAACAAATTAATAAATAACTAGTATTTTATATAAAGCTAATGTAGGTCTAAATAAGAACCTAAGAAAACCAGACTAAAACCAGAAAACCAGAGAAAAAACTATATGAAGTAACAAATTAATAAATAACTAGTATTTTATATAAAGCTAATGTAGGTCTAAATAAGAACCTAAGAAAACCAGACTAAAACCAGAAAACCAGAGAAAAAAACTATATGAAGTAACAAATTAATAAATAACTAGTATTTTATACAAAGCTAATGTAGGTCTAAACAAGAACCTAAGAAAACCAGACTAAATAAGAACCTAAGAAAGCCAAAAAATCTTTAAAATTTAAATTGAGTATTGTTAGTTATATTTAAAGTACTAAATTACTAAATAAATAATGAAAAATACCTAAATACCTAAGATAAGAGGAAAAAACTTGAAAAATTGAATAGTATTAGTCTTAAATCAAATCTAGATTCTTTGTGCGGGCAAATGTTATAAAAATAATTCTCCACTTATTAAGCCATATTATCAGTCATATAGAAATATGGCGGATCAGTACAAGAGTCGTGTTCTATTAGAGGCAATAAAGCAGATAACGTCTAGTAAATGTTACCCAGTCAAGATTCAAGACGACCATAATTATAACACACCATTCTGTATCTCCAAGTTTTTTTTTATTTTTTTCATGGAACATTAAACTGATTTTATCACACTGATCTCGGTAATTAGGTCTTAAATATTCAAATTCTAATATCTATCTGTTGTTACCTATATAACAATGTATTTATTTATTCATTCATTCAACTAAAATACAGTCAATGTGAATACAATAGGCTATTGCCCAAAACTGCTTTTCACAAAATTTCAAAGTAGGATCAAAATCTTAGGTTAGGACGTGTTTCACTTGAAATTTCATCTTGAAGCACAATAATTATTATTTACAATCACAAGTCTTTTGCAGATAAAGAATATTATTTTTTTTATTTCAAACAAAGCTCTATCACAGTCCGGAAAAAAGATGATATTATTTGGAATTTTGACATTTTTAAGCCAAAAATCTTCACTAGTTACACTCATTACGAACAAAAATGATGTTTTTAAGTCTACATTTCTAAATCTTTGAATCTACCGTATTGTGCTTTCGTGTTCACCCAATAGTTTTTCTCTTGAATTTCAAACTCAACTTCACTGAGCAAATCCAATTTTACGCACCAGTTGGAAAATTAGTATTCGTAAAGCTCTCTCTACATGGCTTTATTCATTTCTGGAGTAAATCCGTTGTTTTCAGGAGGGACCAGCTCTTATTCCCTTATTCGCCAGTTTAAATTCAGAGACAGCGCCTTAGACAGTCAGTCTCCGAATCCCTCCAATCCCAGTTTGGCATCCCAGGTCACGTACTAGAGCCAACAATAACGCGTGTGCCTTCCATTTTCATTTCCCTTGTTCTTGTCTCCTTCTTCTTCGTTCTCTCTCTCTCTTCAACATCTCTTTTCTTCTCCCAACTTCATCCACAATTGAGACATCCCTCTTTCCCTCATCCCTTGCAGTACTTTATTTCAATTGTTAACTCTGTCACGTCGCGACCAATCATATCTCGGCCTGCCTGGCTCCATTGAATAAAAAACGGAAACCAACATCATTTGACGCTGATACGTAGATGCGGGGAGACTAGCCTGATTAATTCCTTAAAAACTTCTCTTCTGGGATTGAACAATTCCTTGGACATGGATGTGTTGGGGAAAATGATAAATCAATATTCAAATACGGGTCTTATCAATGAGAGAGAGTTTGAATTTTAATATATTTTACTATCTTTCTTTGCGAAGGTATAATATTATGGAAGGTATCCATAATGAATAATAAGACAAAATTGTCACAACCACATTTATTAAAAATAGTGAGATACTAGTTTCGGTTGTTATACCATCTTCAATCTCAAACAAAACAGGTTTGTTTGAGATTGATAATGGTATAACAACCGTAACTAGTATCTCACTATTTTTAATAAATATGGTTGTGACAATTTCTTCTTATTATTCAATATTTCATTATTATAGTGGGATTATTGATAAAGAGTAGACTTCGTTTTTGGTTCAGATAAAGAAAAACATGTTCGATTTAAAGCAAGCTCAATGATGGATAACACTCATCTCAGATGATTTGTAAATGATTTTTTTTTTTTGAGGATGAAACCCACATAGATCTGAGACCTGTTCGTGGGTAATGAGTTGGATGATGGTGATTGATGAGTTGGACCTACAGTTTTAGGTGGGTTCCGAACCACCGGGAAGTTATTTTACAGCAGAGAACAGTGTCTTTTTTGCTGGCCAATCTAATCTGTCAGCGTTACAAACGGGACCTACGAGAACGCAGCTTATCTCTATCTGATTGAACAGATACCTGCTACGGCTCGCAGCTATCACTTCCCAATTGAACTGAGATTGATTTTATTTACGAATATACTTCACAGATTATTTGTAAAATCAAATGAAGGTTAAGTTTTTACTTTTTTGTCATGGAGGGACGTAGCGATTCCTTTCCTCCTCATAGAGTTTCATCCTTTTTTTTTAGATAGAACTCCTCATAGAGCACAGCTATCCTAAATACAAATACTTTTTTTACTGATTAATTTTAAGTTTAACTATTGTGGGTGCTACATAGCCCAAATGCAATGTCAACATGGGTTTTTACAGCTTCTGGAGAATACAGGAAATAAAATATTCCAGAAGGCAAATCTGTCTGTTTATCCACTTGCCGGTCTTTAATTATTAGTTATTACCAAGAGGCTTTATATTATTATTATTATTATTATTATTATTATTATTTTCAAGCGAATTAGATTGTAAGGGCACTAACGCCACAGAAGCATGCAGTGCTTTTATTGAATTTCATCTTTACAACTGTAAATATTAAGTTATACAATGATAATTTTGTTAATACAGTAGTATTGCTAGATATGTGGGTAGCCTATATTACGCCTGAAATCATTGAAGAATCAATAAATTAATATAATATTGCTTGGATAATTATTTTCAAATTAAATTTATTAAAAATAATGATAGGCAGTGCATAGGGTGAATGCATATAAGTTAATCCTCTTGTTGCATTATTTGAATCATTAAATTTCTAACTTCAGTATGCTAGCACTAGAATAGTTCTACTTTTTAGTATACCTTTTTTTTACTAGTATTAGAATTTTATGAGTATTAGAATGTAGAGAATACTAGTATTAGAATAATTAGAATTTTCGCTTGGACTATGCCTTCTTAAGGAAGAAATAGCTGATTCAAAATTAAAACATACCTCAAATATAAAATATAGCTTCGTTGAGTTCCTCCAGTTCTATTTCAGTTAGCTGAGCGGTTTTGTTGAGAGACATGGATTCCAACATTTCTAACCAACCCAACCTACTTTAGAAAAATGTGTTTGTTGATGAGCCAAAAAGATGTTCTGGGCACATTTTCAAAGTCCCTCAACTCCGAAAGCTTTTGAGACTCTCACTAATAACAACTTCGACTACACAGACGTAAATAAATATTTCCGTTTTGAAGCCCCTCAAATTATCTGTGCGCTTGATTATCCTTTATTTTTAGTCCGTCACCAGTCCCTAGCTTCAACAAGAGTCCTCTCCGCTTTCGAAAATAGGGTTAAGCTACTTACGGATGTGAAAAAATAGTTTATTTTCTCGAAATAAACTGATTAAACTGAATGAATAAACTTTATGTGCTGAATTATCAAACTTTAATACTTTAATGCAATGATAAAGTAGTATGAAAAAGTATAAAATCATAAGTAAATTTTAGAATATAGTTTTATTATATTTTTCTTCAGTCAGCTCTCCCTACCCGTTAGAGCTAATTTCATTCTTATTTTAATTTTCTCTGAGAAAATACTATTGTTCTGAGGAATTTAGAAATATACATGAAATCACACCAGAGGATTCAAACTACACCATTCTATCAACAAATAAATTGCTATTTGGATAATTATGATTTTTCCACTGTACTATAGAATGTAATATATCTGCATTAAAAAGATTAGACCAGGAAAGATTGTATTTGGATGTATTCATGGTCTCTAAATATCTTGACTGCAACTTCTATTTGGTGAATCTTTGCTTCCACCATTACTATAACAACTTTACAATGCTTCTAACCATTCCTCACGATAATTTCTAATTGGTAGTTATAAATTTTATTGCGTGTTTACAAACAGTCCCCATCTTTATATAGATATAAATTACCGTTACACTTTTGTCAATGGCATAATAGCTATGTTTATTGCGTCTGTAACGCCCTCACAAAAGGAAACAGGCATTATATATTTTTTACAATGTGGTCTACTGTTTCACTCCTTGAGGTGGTCAGTGTAAGCGGTGTCAATAAACAGTACAGTAGCCGGTTGGTTATAAAAGTGAATTTTTACACTTATTTTATGAGTCCATTAAATTGTACCACTTAAAAGACAAAAATAAGCGTCTAGAGCATCAGTATTTAATGGGTCCTGACGATTAGATGAGGGTAATGAAATCATAAAACGATTGGCAACTATCTGATTTATTTATTTATTTACCGCCATTTAACTGTTAGATATTATTACTCTTTGCAATGAAAGTTGGAATCTCACGTGACCGTTCATCACCGAAACTTTATTGGACGTTTTTGCCGTCTCGAATAATTACAGTTCATATCATTTCAATTTCTATGATCATCAGATTGATTTTTAACAACAATTTCTAAAATTCGATTGCTTCTTTTAGATAAATATCGTATTTAAATTTTCGCTACGACTATAGGCTACGCATTTCAAAAGTCTAGGCTTTACAGTTCAGTTCTATTTTGCTGATTATATATAAGGATATCAGCTTTGATCCAAATGGTTTAAACTTGAAAGCATCATCAACCTTACGCACAAGTCTCAGATTCATGTCAACTTCATCAGCAAGACAAATAATCTCTTTTTTTCACTTTGGGTGACCATGCATCGTGTTATTTAAACGTGTTGAAATGTGATTTCTTTTCATTAGAAAATGGTCAGAAAAAATAGAATTGTCTCGGATATTAAGCTTATTATAATTGGAGTCTTTCTAATCTACATAAGTGAAGAACTGCATAGATTGATAAAAGAATGACTTAATTAAGAATAACAGCGTAATATATTGTGAAAAAACTTATCATTGAAAACATTCAGAGCCAACTCTACGATATTTAGATACAAACTGTTTCCGAAATAAATTTGATGTTGGTTAACGTTCAGTTGATTTTTTTGTAGCCTACTCTATGCGTTATGCAAAATAACTTTTATAGTATTGAAAAAAAAACAACGAATATACATTTAAATGAAAATGATGAGTGAGTTTCGGATGACATTGTTGGTATGTAGGCTAATAGTGAGTCCACAATATTCTTAATATACATTATTATTTGTTATGCGCATTGTAAAAAAAGACATCTGTCAATATTGTAATAAGCTGCAGGCAGTGGCAAAGTAAAACATCAAGTAGACTGACGTCACTAGACTCGTGTTTGTTTTATAATTTTCTATGTTTCATGTAAACTGACCACAAATATTGGAAAACGTGGTCAGTTTAATTTCCAAACATTTTATACTTTGTATTGATTAGCCTATTTGTTTTTTTTTTTTTTTTTTTTTTATGAAAATAAAATTCATTATTCTTTATTCAATTTTTAATCTGATTATCAAGTCTGAAGATACTTTTTTCATTTTCGATTCCAAGTTGAAATTCCAATACTTTGTGCAGGACACCAAAGCAATCCAGTGAAACCATAATAGAAGCCTTATCCTTATCTGGATTCGAGTAGAAAAATAAATAACTATCTTGTAATAAATGAGAATAAACTAAATCTTCGGGAAACAGAAATTTTAATTTTCTGATTAACAGTTAATGAGTTGATTATTATTATGGTGACTTCCCACTCACTCAGGTTTTATTCGGTTACCTTTCAGCTAACCTACAAATGTTTGGCATAACTCTGTCGTTATTCATGAGAACCTAAAGCAACGATTGGTTTTGAACTTCTCTGTTCTAACTGATAGTAATTAGTTTAGAGCGAATCAAAGATCAAATATTGTAAGATAAAAAATGTGACTGAACTCTTACCGAATTGGTCTCGTCAAAATACTCAGCGGCGCGACTAGTGTTCTACAGAGGTGGCAGACATCTTGGATTCCAGCTCCAGGTTCCCCTCTGGTGTCGGTTGACTGGAGATTACTTCCAGCTGGATGGTCAGGTAGAGTGAAGCCAAACCCTGAGTCTTGACTGAAAGAACTGAGATGAATAATTCATAAATATCAGCTAACTTTGAACGTGCTTTACAAATGAGAATCAAATTCAAACTCAATCTAAATGTAAAACTACATTGAGATTTTATTGTTTGGAAATTCGTAGTACAGCCTAACGATACATGTCACATTATTAAAGAATGAAGAATTCTGTCAAGTAATAGAATGGATGTAAGGTAATAAATTGTTCAGTAGGTGACATCAAATTGTTATTGATATTTCATTGTTTCGAATATTTCCGAATTATTCTAGAACATCATAATAGGCTAATGGTTATTGAAAAGTTTAAAATCTGTATCTGATTTAATAATACTGTATCTACTTGGCTACTGTGAGGTCAAATTGTGTTTTAATAGATGATATTCTCATTGGTTTATCGAGTCATTTATTGATAATGGAGGAAAAACTATTTTAATTGATCAATAATCACGAGAAATCTGAAACTCATAGATGAGGAGAACACGGCAAATATATTCGCAAACTATTAATAGGTAACTATTTTGAATGCAATAGATAACTATCGTGTAACATAAACCAACTATTACTTTGAAAGGTATAGGCCAATTACCAATTATTTTCCAAATAAAATGCAGTATTGGATAGTAGGTAGCTTAGAAAAAAAGTCGAGCTCCACTAAAGCCTCACTAATATAGAAAACTATTAATACGACTTTCATTAATTTTCATATTTTATCTAAAAAGTGATGTTGATATTTATTTTCAGAATAATTATTGGATATTATTGTCATGGACTTGACCATCATGACTAAAAAAAAAGACTACCCTTTTAACTTCATTTGGCCTGATAAAGTTATAGCTGAGGTAGATATAGGTTTGAAATGAATATCCTGAAAACAGAAGCCTTGCAAATGGCGAGGGAATAATTGTTCCTTTCGAGAGAAAATAATTTTTTCAAGAGAATTTATTTTTGAAGCATTTAAAATATGTCACTGATTCGCGATTTTCAAACTTAGAATATTATCAACTTCATAATAGGCTAAAATTCCATTATTTTAATAAATCAGAGTGACTTTAAAAGTAATAATACTTTAGATCTGTAGATGTAATGTGTTTTCAAAGACTAAATCGTGAATTCGCTATCAATATTCCAGGGAAACTGCCACTGGAAAAAAATATTTCTGAGCGAAAAAATGGCGAGAACCTTTTTCCCAGTGTAGTTTGAATGAATATTTTTAAACTTTTCAAACGATGAGATTTTGTCAATCATTTTTCGACTCGCAGACTTTTATAATCCTATTTCCAGTTATCCCCCATATCTTTCTCTAAACGTCTTCAGACTTGATATAGGTGGCAAAATGTCGAAATACATTAGCATCCAAATTTCCCCTTATTACATTTTACAGCAGCTGGATTCTATCCGCCATATTCATAAAGAAACGTATCTTATGAACATAATAAAAAATGTTCTTTATCACACCCATTCATGAAAGCGGTTTATTAATAGGTTGTCTGTAGACTACATTGAATAGATATTGTATTATAAAATACCGGCTTTATTCTTTGCAGCAAAACAGATTTGTTATTCTGAGAAAATAAGTGTATCTGGAAGGACACATAGATTACTGTATTTTATTCGATTTTCTCCGCTCGCACGGAGTCATGCACTCTCGCTTGTCCATTTGTCAGTTATATTACGAGCTAGCCGCTGCATTATTGACGATGAGGCTGCATTTATAAAAATAACGATTCGCGTTTCATTTTCCAAGTGATTTCAATCGATTTGCTCGTAACGCGAAAGGAAATTTTCAATCAATATCGTGAAGTTTTGTTCAGTACATAGGAGTAAACAATATTTTTAACTTGATCTCTTATCACTTTATCGTTGCCTTAATAATAATAATAATAATAATAATAATAATAATAATAATAATAATAATAATAATAATAATAATAATAATAATAATAATAATATTAATATTAATAATAATAATAATAATGATAATAACAATAATAATAATAACATTTTTTTAAGTATTCTATGGTAAAACTGCGTTTTTTTGTTGTATCGGTAATTTTGCTTCCACTGGAAAACCTACAGGCTTTGTAGAAATCTTGATGTAGCCTATTATTATTTTGTGAATACAATTGATTGATTGATTGAACTGATGTTTAGTCACTCTAGGTGTTTAGTAATAATAAACATGTATAGTCACTCTAAATTATGGAATGCGTTTGAGAAATCGATAAGGATTCTCAATAGGAGGCCTTAATCTGTATAATAAAAATTAGAGGCAATGAGAGTCCATAAGTGAAATTTGAACATTAATTTTGAAAAAATGTAGAAAGAAAATAAGAAATCGGGCTTTAAGGTGCACTGAATTGATTTTAGATCAAGCTTTGAGCCATGTGTGTGTATGTCAGTCATATGGATTTCACAAAAACGTAAACGATTTTGAACAATAAATTTGGCCCAAAGCTTTATCTAAAATCAATTCAGTGCACCTTGAAGCCCTATTTCTTATTTTCTGCCTACATTTTTCAAAATTAATGTTCAAACTTCGCTTATGGACTATTACCGTTTTAAATGCAGTGTGTGTTTAGATGCAGGAATTTCTATGGAACAGCTGATACATGATACGTTTCCATGATGCAAATAAACTTCGCCACAAGCCAAAGCAACACATTATTTGTTCCGTATCAATATTGCAGCTCCCAATTTCTTTTTTGGAATTGTATTGGCATTGACGGTTGAAATATATCATATATCACGCAATTTTTAATTTGAAAATCTCCGCAATTACGTAATTGAAAATTATAGTTTGGAGATTCAATCCTTTTATGAATTACTAGAGTCAATTTTAAAGAATTAAATCAAGAAATTTCTGACCAGAAATACTCCAAATTTTTTAACAGAAAGTTAATTATTAAGAGAAATTAATGAAAATTTAGAGTATTGTGTGATGCTTAGAATAACCTACACGTAGATTTTCATAACACAGTAAATTTCTTTATTTGGAGTCTGAATAGAAGTAATAAGTCATTAAAATTAAAAGGATGCACACAAAAAATAGAAATACCATATGTTTCAAATTAGTTTTTTCCAGAATATAACTGCAAATTTCTTTACAATATGAACTGCTCATTTAAGATGAGAATTTAATTTCAGATGCAGTCCGTAATGAAATTTTAATCGAATCACTTGGGATTCAAATTCTACAAAATTATAGTGGAAAGATTTTAATGCAGTCATTGAACCAGATAGGTAAAAGATGTGTCATATAAGACTGCATATCGTATATTATTACGTTACATTTTAAAAATTGATAAATTATCATATTTCACACGATGTAGAGATGTATAGTACCCCTCATAGTTCCAAGTAGTAAAAGTTCATTCTTTTTTCTCAGATAGAAAAATTAAACAAATTGGATTTTTCATTCAAATATATTATATAAAATACTTATAAATATCAAAGTAGTCTGACAATATTACTTACAAAAACTCATCAGGATAGATCATCCAATGATGTCCATCTCTTGCGCTGTCTGGTAGACCACTGAGGGTACCACAGACCCTTGAATGTGGGTCATGTTTACAGTTATGAGAAAGCCTGATTCTGACCGTTTTTGTCTAAATTGTCCTATATTGTTCAGTTTGAAAACATACCCGGATTTTTTGCCCGCCTGTTCTCCTTTTAGGCAACACTCCATTATTTTCGAAGCTAGCAGTCTCAATTTATTCAAAGAAAATGCTTGTATTTTACCGGCGTCGTTTGACCCCTTTCTAAAATTAGAAAGTTTTTTTGCATAGACGGCTCTACCTTGCTTTTCACGGCTCAATGTGTATTAATGGTCCTTTCACAGCAACAGAGCTGATTTGGTTGAATAGTGAAGTGGAGAAAATGTCTAAATATTAGAGTGAAATTTTTAAATCATAAGTTGAATAGGAAGATTGGAAAATACAGAATATTTTGTTGGAATTATGAAATTTACTTCATATTAAATAAGTCTAAAATTCTACTGAAACATTCAGTTGAAGCACTTACGTGAAAGACTAATAATAAGGAGATGTTCTGAAAATATATAACAATATAAAGAGTTGTTGAGAATAGAATTCAAGAGTCATGAATATTCTTGTAGATTTCAAATCGATAACTTAAAATTGAAATATTTGACATTGATATGGTAATGTAAAATTCATTACAGAAAACCTACCTTCACATTAATTTATGAACTTTGATAATTCTATTGCATTCCCGAAATGTAAAAGATCCTATAGTCTTTCATTAGAGTCGCTAATTATCAATTTTTCATTTATTTTCGAAATACATTGAAGAGTTTTTGTATTCTATGGGAGAATATATTTGGCTTTCATTATTTTTTAATGAAAAATCAATAAAAAATTAATTCATGAAATTTGTTGTATTATAAATATAAATTTGTAATTTGTTGAGCTACTATGGAGTCAATTTTTTGATAATCTATAAATATTAGCCTAATTTTACTTAGCCAAACAGAAAATCGGCAGAGTCTAGGCCGGCTGGCTATATTTTCAGACTCTATGACATCGAGGTAATCAATATAAACTTCTCGATAGTCTCCCAACAGCTAACATAATTTATTCACGAGCAACAAGCAATTACTTTCATGAACTTGAAGTCTCATTTTCTTAATGCTTTTTTTCTGTAGAAAATTGATTAGGGTATTGGCTATCGGCTGTTATTCTGATTTGAACTATTCCTGATCATCTTTTTCCACGTAGAACAATCAAGTTATTATTCAATGAATGTGATTGAAAAAGCATAGAAATTGTTAAAAATAATACCTTTATCATATATTATCACATAATAACTTTTTCATCTTATTGATCTTTCTGAGAAAAACTAGCTTATCATAAGAAAACTGAGACCACAAAATTCATTTTATGGAAGTTTATTTTCTATCTTGAAATCATTGAATTATTTAATGCAATTCTTGAGTGCGTCTCGCTTCTCAAAATCACAATACGATTTCCCCAAGTAAAATGTAGGATAATGAGTTTATACCACGTCTGCACCGGACCTTTTAGCATAACGAGAGGGAGTACCATTTTTTTCGGATGCACGCTCAGTTTGCAAATGAATATATCAAGTTTATTTTAGCTGCTATCTCGTATTCTGACAGGTTCCCTGCATATATCCATAAATGCATTAGGCTTTCCTGTCTGCCTTTTCTTTCTGAATAAAATATTCCCCCTTCTTCTTATTCATTACATAAAAGGGAAAGCTTGAGCCCTGAAGGGATTACTTTCTTCCTTTTTTGTATCCCCCTCTTCCTTACTATCCCTAGGATCAATTTTCATTTTTCTTATTCCTGGGCCAGCCCACCCCATATTGGTCGTAAACTCTTTGAAACTGATTCCCGTTTGAATTTCAGATGAGGTGAAGCCGGGTCGGTGTAATGTCTTTTTCTTCGAGAAATTCGCTCTAGCTAATGAAGCTTCCTCACTCTGATTACGTCTTTCTCCTCCATCTTCTCTCTCATACCGTTCATCTTTCTTGAGAATCGAAAAGCTCCATTACAAGATGTGCAAAATTCACATTTTCAGAATAGGTAGTTGTTCTAAATTTTGAACTTCTCCCAACCTTTTGGGACACACTCTTTTTTGAGTCATCATTAAAGTAAACAACAAAACTGGTTTTACTAACTTCAATTATTTCCAGCTATTTTACTACAAACTAGTAAGTGTGATACTTCCAATACAAATCAAAAACTTCCATTACTTTTTTTACACTTTTTTCAGCTCAATCTTATTTTACACAAGAATTTTAATTTTATCAGAAAATTCTCTCCGACACTTGAATTTAGTCTAAGCTGTATCATTGGAAAACTCTTTTCCAATACTGACTCATTACTATCAAATGTAAAAGACTAGATAGAGTACATGAGACACAACTATTTTCTGCCAGCCTACGTTCCTCACACCGTCCTCCCAACACATGTTGAAGTAGGCTATCTACAACGATAGATAATAATAGGCTAATTGCAAACTTCTTACAAGAATATCTACCAAATAAGTAGCTTTATGTTCACAGCCCTCAAGTTTGAATTAATATTTTTTAAACACGTTCTTCGCCATTTTAGAAAGATATTGCACATTGTATGTACTTTGTAAATTCATTCACAAACATCTCGAGCAGTTAAAATAAAGTAGACTGTTCATTTTCTTTTAAGTAGACTATGTAGACTAATTCTCAGCCAGTGGCGTAACGTACACCCCCGCAGACCCCGCGGCGCGGGGGGCCCGGGCTATAAGGGGGCCCGGACTGAAAAAATAATTTTTCAAGAAATTGCCCGTACCCAGATTGATTTATATATATTTTTCAAAAGAAATAAAACTAAAACTGAAACACTGAAGAAAGAAAGAAACAAAGCATGTGTAGGCTAAATAATGTCAGATCATTGTTTATTGTTTACTTTATCAATTCGTAAATAGCTTAGTGGAGGAATTCAGAAGCAGGATGTTGTGACTTCAGGAAATTAAATGAAGAGATAACGAGGAAAAAACACTCTTCAAACAAACTTATCTAGACTCTTATAAATCATGAATAAGGCTATGTCACCATTGTGCAAATATTGGAGAAAATCAATTATTTTCCTATTGAATTCCATTCCTTTGTTTATTAGCATACGAAGAAATGGGAAGTGGAGGGTTGTGTAGAAAAGCATTCAACATTTTTCTTCATACAGTACAGTGTATTAAATTCAGTCTCTTTTGAATTGTCCAGCTAGATGCATGTACACGTGTACGGTAAATTGGCCTAGAGCCCTTGAGTAAACCGTATCAAGTGAGTTCGTGAGTGTGATCGTGATATTTATTTTTTGGATTGCCATTTTTTTTCATTTCTGTTCTATTTTTCAACCTGTGTTAAGGTATTGTGATGTAATACTTTCATTGTATTTAGTTATTTCTATTGACTTGTACATTTTCAAACAATATTTAGAAGGAATATTTAAACCCTTGATATATCGGATCAATTACGTGGCTATTGTATAAGTATATAAAATAATAGTTTTTGTTCAATTGTGCCAGTTCTCCCAATGCAGTAGAATTTTTTTGTACTGTAATCGTATCAAGTATAGGCTACGTCGTTTCCGTTTTCTCTCTTCCGCCAGGAAATTTCTTGAATTTTCTTTTCTTTTCCTGATTTGGTAATTTCACCGCAATTTAGATAAAGTGCCTTTTCATTAAAATTTAACCTGTGTCCGTGTGCGCGAACGAGGCGAATTCTGAGAGAATACCACTTCTGGGAAAAGGAGTAGAGGTGCTAGCAAAGTGAATGTGGATCCTATGGAAGACCTCAATTTCAAGGTTTCTTTGAAGTTAATTATTTAAAAAAAAAACAACTCTCAACTATTTCCATATTCCAGGAACCCGTAGGCTAGAGCCAAAATCATTAGACTAGTCCCCCCTTGAAACATTATTAAATTTAGTTCTTTCATAATTATGATAACTGCCCACAAAATATACAAGTTTCTCAGGGGGAAAGCGGTAAGGGTGAGGGAGTATATTTATACGATTTTGAGGAGAGGGGCCCGGAAAATCGGTTGCGGGGGGGCCCAATTGGAAAACGATACGCCACTGTTCTCAGCTACCATTAAGATCTAGTAAAATACTTCCAAGACAATTCATGAGCTAGTTTCATCAACAACTATCGTATTTGTAGTAGCCTACCTGCTGAATAATGAAGTTTTCAATTGTGGATTGCTATTGCTAATTAGTGAATAATTGTTATTCAACAGGCACTTGTTCGTACGTGATGCTTCTAAATATTACAAAAGTTTGTGATATGTGACAAATGCATAGTATTATTAATTTTATTTGGCTCTCTATTATATACTGTAGGCTTATTGAAATGTAAGCAATATGAAAACAAAATTGACAATGGATCTTTTTTCTTTCTTTTTTTCGGAGTGTAAAGCCCACATCGGTCTGAGACCTGTGCGTGGGTAATGATTGGATGATGGTGATTGATGAGTTGGACCTACAGTTTTAGGTGGATTCCGAACCACTGGGAAGTGATTCTACAGCAGAGAACAGAGCCAACACCCTTACAAAGAGCGCCCATGAGTTTCGTAGCTTATCTCTGATTGAACAGATACTTGCTACGGCACTCGGCTATCCTTTACCAGTACAAGCAGTAATAAAATTGGGTATAGCATTACACAGAGCAACACTTTTAGTAGCGAAAGTCATAATTTAATTACTAATACTTTTCAAATCAAAGTATCCTATATTTTTCTAATATGAACAATTACATCAAACTATTCAGTAGTTTGTGTATGACATATAGAACGAGATGAACGTTTCAATACTAATTCAATATCAGATACGACATTCAGACTGCAGCAAGAGGTCGCAAACAAGGCCGCTGCAATTTTAATGCACGGGAGCTCTGGCTTGCATTCAACTGATAAGTGCATGACGTTGCACCGAAGTGCAGCAGAGGGGAATGCAGTAGCACCGCTCGTGCAGATGTGTGCGCGTTGCACTAGAATCCTAGGCAAGTTAGAAAACTGAATAACACTCTCTGAAAGTTTGTTGTCCTGATCGAAAATGCAACTCCTAGACGTAGAGCACTCTTGTGTCTTGAGAAGTGCATATAGAATGCAACAGAAGTGCATCGGTGACGTCATTATCAAAGTGCATTAGCGAACAAACAAGTTTGCCAGATGCAACAGAATGCAGTTTACAGCGTTGCATTCGAATGAACAAATGCAGTGGCGTTGCATTCGAAGGAACAGAATGCAGTTGCGTTGCATCTTGATGCAATCTTAACCGTTGCTTAACCAATGCACTTGGCATTATTTCTCCGTCTTATTTTGCTCGATAGTCGTTCTACCATTATTGTTTCTATAATTATTGTTTTTCTGAAGTATCAGTATTTAGAAACAAAATTGGTGATATTAGCCTACATTTTCAAACGCAGTCAACTACGGAGTAGAAGAAAGTCAAGTTACTTTCAAACGCTATGTAGCAACACTCCATAGTTATTATTTCATAAATCAAGTATTGTTATCTCCACTACTGAATTTCTACTATTCGTTGGCAAGAATGCAGTTTTACAATGAATGAATGAATGCATCTGATAACTGAACAGACAAAGATTTTACACAAATATTTTTTTGCATAATATAAGTCAAAAAACACATTTTTTGTTTTACTCCCCATTGTGATTCAGTTAAATTTGAAGATTGGTGCTCTATGTGACTTGGAAAACACTTTCAAATAGGTGCAATTTTTAACAGTTTTTAGTGTTTCGTTTCAAGTGAACTTTTAAATTAATAGTGGTTAAGTGAGAAGATTCATTTTGTTATTTTTTAGTGAAGGTTTTTAGCAAATCTTAAATTTTTAGTCTGTGTTAACCTCAATGTTTTGGACAATGTAACGTATTCAAAATGTGTGAAGGGAGCAGTTTAGGACTTGAGTCTGTTGTGCCTTCACATTCATTGTAAATTTGTCACAATAAATCAATACAATTTTCTTCTAATTGATCCTTTTTGTACCTGAACTGTGCACAATGGTTAAAAAATATTTGAATGAATTCCATCACCCAAGTATGGGGAAGACAAGCGATTTTTCTACTGAAATTGAACTCTTGTCACTTTTACATCTTGATTTTACTTGATTTTACATACCTTCTTTACATTGCGTTTTGTGATTTGGAAACCTGTGGTTGAATAAGATGGGATTAATGCAACATCTGAGTGCAAGAGCAAGAGAAAATAATGTATATTTATATAAATGAAGCAGACTTTTTGAATTAATAAAAAGAAAGAGGAGAGGCGAGAAACCGGGACTGAGCTTGAATTTAATGTTGAGTAGTGGAAGCTTCATCAATCTATATTAATCGGATATCAAGGGTAATGCTTGTTTACTCCTTACCACCTAACAAATTATAGGGAGTAATGTGACAACAAGAGTAATTTGGAGGATATATTGTGGGGAAATTTACATGGATTAAGGAGAAAATTTAAATTCGATTTTGGTTGCATGAGTTGTAGAATAGTTATTTTTCCAATAAGAAGTGGCTACAGGCGATAAGAGAATAAGGATGAATATTCATCTAATTTTACAGTATAGAAGTATGGCTGTGAAGGGGTAGAGGAGGAAGAGTGTGGACACTAGAAGAGGAAGAAGTAGAAAGGATAAAAAGAAGAGGAGGAGGAGAAAAAAGAGGGAAAAACAGTGAGAACAAGAAGAATGTTAGCGTAGAAGTTTTGAATAAGAATCAATCGCATCTACTTCCAACACACTATAAACCAACTTCTAAATATAGCAGCAAATTCGAAGCACAATATGAAATTTGATATTGGGAAGTTTATTTTATTTATATTTCAGTGGAGTGTTTGATTATGAAGATTATGTACATCTTATGTTACTTGAATTTTGTATTTCATGAATGGCAATAAAAGTATTCTATTCTATTCTTATATGGAACTTACAATATTGTGGTGAGAGAAACAAATAATATTCCAACGCTAAAGCCTTTTTTGTTGTTTGAATAAAAACCTAATTAAAATAAGTTAGACGATGAATAAATGAGAATCATACTATTTTTTCATATATCCATATACATAGCTCAGAAACTCATTTGTGAAGAAGGGCCTGATGACTTATTACTTACTCTGAAAAGTGAGAAAATTCATTTTTTTGAGCAGCTTAACACCTGATCTTGAACTTGTCTTTTTTTACTCTACTCCAGCTTGTTTTTAAATTTCACAAAATGTGTTGATGCAGATGTGTGGCAAGAAGAAGAAGAAATTAGGTCAAGTGAACCAATTAAATTCTGTACAGATAGTGCTATGAGGTAAATAGGTGCTCGTAGAATATTACTGAATGATACCTATGACAAGGCAAAGACGGGTGGTGAAGACAATGCTCTACTGCTGTCCTCTATAGCCAATATTTTCAATTGAATAATGAGCCGAATACAACGGAATATCCAAGGACTCGAATAATTAATAATAAAATCATTATTATTATCAGTTGTGCTGATAGGCATATGCACCTATTTAACTGCTTAGATTTCTATAAATATCATATGATTTTCAATACGCAAAATCAACAAATCCAACAATTATTTAACTATCTCATAACATACATAATGCCTCAATATATATACTCATATATAATGCCTCATATGTACTTATTTCAAATAAATAAATAAATATTTTCTCTTTGTCTTTTTTCAATTTTAATGATTTGAAATAATTTAAGAAAATATTTTAGCACTATCAAGAATGTAAACGTTAACGCTTGCACTGTAAGAAACAATGAAGTGGATAATTGGACTAAGCATCAGCGTAATGTCAATGTTTCGAGTTTCATTAGCCAAAACTAACCTATTGGAGATCTGTTTCACATCATAATTAATTATTTTTATATTTGACCATCCAAAATCAATACGATCTCACCAAGGCTATGAGGGAGCAATATACCAAGTTTCAAGAGTCTGGAATCTTCCTTTCAAACGCTAGGGCACAGACGGACGGACGGACAATGGCAAGATTTCAATAAGGCCCTGTCGGGTCCAGAATAATCATATTATTGATTGAATAATTAAAGGTGTTCGATTGGCAAGAGTAGCCTTCTATCAGAGTAGCCTTATATTGTAGACTGTTAATACTTCTTTAAATCGATCGAAAAGATTGAAAGGATTTCTGTAGCATTGAAAAAAGTAGGATAAAGGCATTACTAGTTTACACAGTAGATTATATTATTTGGGAAGAGCTTCAATAGGTTCAGAGCTCAGTCAGTAACATAAATTAAATAAAAGTAGAAAAGAAAAAACCCTAATTTAAATGCTTCTGATAGGGTACAACTTTTACTTTTTCAAGAACTTTTCATTTGAGCATAAGTTGATTTCTATAACTTACTTCACGTTCCCCGAATTTAATTACGTACACTGAACACAGCCTATATGCTAGCTACTAAATCACTCATGATATTCCTCATGTATAAGTTCAGTAGTGCTTATTACTATTATTATTATTATTATATTTATTTATTTATTTTTTTTATTATTATTCCACTTTTGTTTTTTGAATTTTCCACTCTGCAGCCGGGGATATTGATCCCAAGGCTACAAAGCTGCATCACAAAGTAGAGACAGTTCTATAGTCCCTCTTACCCTGCTATATTATAGAGAGAGAAATTTTCGTACAATATTTGCTGTACTAAGCACTGCAGCTTTTTGCATAGTTCTAAGGTGCCAGTTTTCCAGACCTAGCCTTTCTTTTGAATACAGCCATTCTTTTGGTATCAGTCCATTTGCAGATACAGCAACTGGTATAATTTCAACTTTCTTTTGCAGATACATATCCTTTAATTCAACATATATTATTATTATTATTTTTTTTTTACATAATTATCAACATCAGTTGCAAAGTGTTTATGGACTAGGTTGGAAAATAAAAATTGAGGATCGTATTTCTTGGCGTAATCAAGAAATGATTCCGTAGTAGTCTATATGAAATAATATTAATTTAATTATCCGCATATATTCATATTAGTACAAGTTTATAGATTCTAAAATTGTTACATACTTCCATTATTTTAATTAAACGTTAAAAAAATAAAAACATTAAAGGCTACCGATAAGCTGAATATTATTATTTAGAACTGTAAGAACTTTAAACAAGAATTAATGTGATTTTTGAACTTTGTTTATTGTGCATCTGAAATTCCAATAATATTTAATATAATATATATTAATATATTATATAAATATATAATATATTTATTTTATACTCATTTTTTATATATTATATATATTTTTTTCATTTAATGTAATATTTTTGCAAGTTCACATACTAATTATTCTCAGCTTTATGACTTCTCATCTCATTACCTAAGTACCATCAATAATCAAACTCATAAGAAAGTCAAAAAAGCGTTTCTCTTTATCATTATTTTAGTTTCAAGAGTGAAATTCTAGTACTACACGAACGGTCTTCTCAACATTCAACAGATTTAATAACACTGATTTTATTTCAGTGGACAAAAAACTAGTATTTTCAGTGGGGTTAATTTTACCAAAACTATATTAAAATATTTAATATATTTTATATTATTGAATTTCATAGGCCTATGAGTTCTATTATTAATATTAGTTGACGACTGATATGACTACGACATGACATCTGTGATGAGAAACGCTCGCTTGTTTTCTCGCAGAACGAACTCTCAACGCAGAACTTTCTGCGAGCTCTCAACTCAGTGGCAATTATTACGTCATCACTGCTGGATCTGCTCCAAGCGAGTGAAACTGTAAGACAGAGATAGTCATAAAACAAAGACAGACTGATAAAATAACCTTTCATACGCCAGTCGTTTTTTCTTGCGTATTTTTTACAGATACATTGCATTTCGAATACGCTGACTACCAGGCTGACAGAGCCGACCAGGAGGTTGTCCCTCTCCTAGCGCGCTGAATCTCATCTCTTCACTTCACTGGCTACGTCACCACATAAGGGGCGTCCGTCGTGGTTCCCCCACCTGATAACAGGTCCCCCCCACAGAGCGACCCACAGTTTTGATAACAGGCCCGCCACAGACCGCTCCCACCACTATGTCGAGTGCCGCAGTGATACAAAGCAGAATCTGAGCGGACTAATGGCAATCTCTCTATCTATCTATCTCTCTTCTATCTTCAACTTATTACCGTTTTACACCTAAACAGCAGCATCTGTGTGAACTAATCACAATCTCCCATTTTCCTCTCCTATTTTCGACTCCTAACCGCTTTTATCTTTTGTTATTCTATTTCTACACGCGCGGAGTTTTCGCTCTTTTTCGATCAGAAATCAAACAACCTGTTTTTCGTTGAGAGTGTTGGACGCTGTTGAAAACAGCACAGAACAGAGCAGACGCCGTGAAATAGTTTCAAGTCATGAATACTGTAATGAGTTTACTATATAAGTGAATATAGTAGATAAAGTAGACTTATTTTGAAGGTATTGAAAAAACGTCTGATTTCCAGTCTTCGCCATTATGTATCAATACTTAATACTTCCCGGTGGTTCGGAACACACCTAGAACTGTAGGTCCAACTCATCAATCACCTTCATCCAATTCATCACCCACGCACAGGTCACAAACCTATGTGGGTTCCATCCCCCAAAAAAATAAAAAAAAAATAATAATAATTATAAACTTGGCACGTTTTGAACAAACAATTCTTCTAAAATTTTGAAATGCGGTCGTTTTTCCACAAATGGCAGGTTCTACAGTGATTTAATGTCTACCAAACAATTTGAATGATATACTACCAGAGGCGGATCCAGCAGCAGACATTGAAAATGAGGAATTGTGAATTAGTGGCAATTTGAAATATAACTTTCAATATAAATAAAACCTACTTTTTTTTAAAATCCTCTATTTTTTAAATCAAATTAGTTTTTAACCGACTCCTGGCTTGAGGTTCTCAATTCAACCGGTTTTTTGTTTTGTTTTTTATGTTTGTAGGCCTACATCAATTATTCGAACACAATTGAAACGATTTCAAACAGGAATTTTCTAACAGTAATTTAAGACTATGTAGCTTGTTCATTCAAAAGGGGAGAGGGGTCCGGGGTACTCACCTGGAATGTTTTTTGGAAATAATCCCTCTAAAACCATATTTTCAGCTATTCAAAACGTCTTTTCTGGCTCTTTTGTCAAAAATTATTAAAAGAGCTTGTTAAAATTCCAAAATTTATTTTGTATCCCCCCACATTTACGCCATGTTTGCAATAGAAAATTAATTGTTGGTTTGACATTGCTGTCCTTTTTTTCGCTTTTCTGTCACTTGGAAAACTCTATCATTTTCTTCTACTTTCCATTTTTCACTGTTTTTAATCATTTCCCCTCCTTCCACTTTTTTCTTTTTTTCCCTTAAAATTATTCCTTATGCCCAATAAGGGGTTATGAGGGTACATTTTCTAAGTAAAATGCTTTATACTTCAGTACACAGATTTTTTTATTATATTTTCATTGAGCTTCTTGTATTTAATCATCATTTTTTATTCAATCATACATAACGGAATTTAATTACCCTTCATATTTCTGGAATAAATTGACATTAATTTTTTAATAATAATTTAATTACTCAAATCTATGATTTAGTCTCTTTCAAATTCATGGCATTAAGTTTTTAAAGTTTAAATTTTAATGCGGTCAGATCAATTTTCATTTTGGTCATCATCATTTTGTGATCAATTTTGGTCAGACCTGAAATGTCAAAATGGTACACTATCTATCTATTTATTTATTCATTCATTACAAAAACACAATCAAGTAAAGATACAACAGACATAGCGCACTAGGCCTACTGCTTTCTTTACAAATTTTTAATTAAAAAATTCAAATTTCCAAGACCAAGCTTAGCTAAAAATTTCACTTTGAGGTACAATTCCTGATTCTTTCCAAAACATGAATATTAATTTAGATGTTCACTTTAAAAACGAAGCACTGAAACCGTCCAATAGTCCAAAGAAAGTGAATATAATTTTGAATTTTGTTTGAGATTTTAGAGCCGAAAATGTAGAAGTCTATTCAATCACATGTTCAGACATTTTAAAAGTTGTGTACATTTAATACATCAAAATGAATTATAAAAGTAGGTAGAATTTTGTATTCACTTGAAAAGACCTGCAATAATATAGCTTAATTTAGGTAAGTAATCTATTATTGACAATGTAAGTTATTTTCACAGATCAGTTAGTCCTGTAGGGTCTTTCTATTTCCATTGAGAATAATAATGGAGAAATCTCCATTATTTTCATATCCATATTGCTCTGAGTCAGCTCCTCCCTTTCACGCGTGAGTTACTGTTTCCCCTTTTCTATCTGATTTGTTTACCAACGAATATGAAGGGAAAGTTTATTCGGTTGTCAGGTTTTTATGGTGAAATAACAATAGAAAATGTAAATTCAGATGGAATGGAGTTTCACTTGAGCAGATTACGGAGGGCGAATGGTGGGTGTGTGGTGCGGCGCGTAGGTGGAAAGAAGAGTCAGAGAGAGTGAGAAATAATGAGTGAGGGTGAGAATGTGAGAGAGTGAGAGAGAATATACAAGAGGGGATGTGAGAGAGAGGAAGAATAAAAATAGGTGTAAGTCGCAGAAAGTGACAGTTTTGGCGAAGGAAAAAGAGCAGGGAGACTATAAACGAATCCCTTGGATTTCTGCACAGCAACGGCAAGTTCTGGAAATTTGATCAGAAAGAGAAACTTTCAAAAAGTAAGAGATGCTGCCTGATGCTTGGAAAATTTCCGGAAAGGGGAAACGCCCCTCTTTTTCAGGGTCTCCAAACCCTGAGAAAAGCCCATCAGGGTTTTCCAAGCAAGGGAGCGGAAAACTTAGTTAATGCATTCTGAAAGCTTCCATAAAGTATATACTGTACATTTAAACTCATAAAATGGGAAGAGCTCTTTTTAATGTCGGAGAAAGTCATCAGTAGGCTTAAGGAAGAGAGGGCGAAGTAATTACTGTGAAAAGTTAATTAGAAATTTGGGTGGTTGAAAATTGGTTTATTTCATATGACAGAGAGAAAGAACTGATAGTAACCAGGAAAATTTGATGAAATTAATTACTTGTTTTCAGAGTGTTACAGTTTCTTAATATGATATAACGGAGAGTTCTGGAAATTTGATCAGAAAGAAAAACTTTCAAAAAGTAAGAGATGCTGCCTGATTTCCGAAATGGGAAACGCCCCTCTTTTTCAGGGTCTCCAAACAAAGCCGTCTATCGGCTATATGTTGTGTAGTATTTGAGATTATTTATTGATAATAATTTTCTGGTGCAACATAGTCAATCAACATGAGTATTACAATAATTTTTTGATAGGAGTGATGTGTAAGCATTTCTTTTTAAAGTAGGCTATCCTATATTTGAAAGACACCTGCTTGAAACTTAAAAGTTTATTTTTCCAGTCAACATCCGAGACTCACAACTAGCTTCAAGCTTTAGTCATAGATTAACCAATCCTAATAGTGAATAAAAAAAATAATAACTACGGCTACGTTGACAGAAGAGAAGAGTCAATACAGCTTACTTTGTTCCATGGATTGGCAAACTAGTTGAATAATGAAGCTACTTTAACACTTTTCTGTACGGAAATAGTTATTTATGTATTAAGAGCGTGAAGCGCAACTTTATTGCTCGAGCCAAAACATTTACTGCGCGACGCATAGCGGAGCGCAGTAATTTTGCGAGAGCAATAAAGAAGCTTCACGCGCGAATTACATACAATATTTTCCCTACAACTGAAGTTCTGGATTCCAACACAATAAAAGCTTGTAGTTTGTAACATCACAAACCGTGCGCGGATTTGGTTAGCGTTCGCCATTGTTAGGTTATGTGAATTTCACGGATTCCATGATCTCACCAATGAGAAGGCATCAAAATCAAAACAAGCGTAAAGAAAACAGCTGGCGAGCGTAAAGTACTTTACCGCTTGCTGAGCAGTAAAGAGGTATTTTACAATTAGTTTTCAGTACGTGAAGAACTACTTTACGAGCAGTTGTAGGAAAATAGTTATTATCTACGACCATGTCATAATGTATACATTACAGTTTCACAATTGATGTCAAAACAGCTGTCTTTTCGAAATGCTTTTTGAGACCCGTTGCATAAAGAGCTCATTATAGTACAGGTTCTACATTATAACACGGGTTCTGGACCAATCAGAAGCATTTTTGATGGAATCAATATCGTAATTCAATATTGTGAAACTATCAGCTGATTTCATCAAACTGCTACACCAGCTACTTTAACCTAACAATCTACTATAACTTCTCATATTTGAGATGAGAGGTTAGGTATCTCTGACCGTCACAGGTAAAATGAAATTGTTTTAATTTTTTTATTTTATTTTATTTTTTTTTTATTTGAGGATGAAGCCCACATAGGTCTGAGACCTGTGCGTGGGTAATGAGTTGGATTATTGTGATTTATGAGTTGGACCTACAGTTTTAGGTGGGTTCCGAACCACCGGGAAGTGATTTTCAGCAGATAACAGTGTCTTTTTTGCTGGCCAATCTAATCGGTCACCGTTACAAACAGGACCTACGAGAACGCAGCTTATCTATCTGATTGAGCAGATACCTGCTACGGCTCGCGGCTATCACTTCCAAAGTGATAGTATCCAATTAAATGTATCTTCCAAATTAAATGTATCTTAGTGGTCGTAGATAAAATAGTGTATGCAACGATTTTATTTGGCCATTAAAGCACTCGTGAGATATTTATAACACTCGCATTCGCTCGTGTTATAACTTACATCTAACTCGTGCCTTAATAAGGGTCAAAATAAAATCGTTGCATAAATTACTATTATATACTGCCACTTTTCAGTATAGGTGCCTAGACCAATCAGAACTCAGGATTTCTTCAAAACAGTGTCGAAATGAATTCAATAGTCACATCAGCTGATTTAAACATTTCGAAATCAAACAGAATAACAAATCGAAACTGTCGACAACATTCACGCATTGCAGGTCATGTTTAAATATTAATTAAAATAAATACTTAATATAATACTTATTTTATTGAATTATGTTCATTCATCATAGATAATTCCTTTTCCTTTGAATCATTCTTCTCCTTTAGAATATAAAATGCTGCTGTTTATTATAAGCAACGAACTTTAATGCTGAGGTATTATCCCATTGTAAGGGTTAATCTCACTATAACACAACTTCACAAGAAATAAAGATATCCAACGTAATATAAACCTACTCAACATATATTATTCTAGATGTATTTATGGCAGGATCAATCTTCTCATTCAATCATCAAACCAAAATTCTTACAGAATATTTTATAATGAATCCAAAGAGCGTTCCATTACTATATTTAATATGAATTTCAATAATTTTTCAAAGAGGATATTTTAAAATCTGATATATTTCTCAACTTATTGATTATTGAAATATTCTTCTATTTCACATTTCATTTGGAACTAAACAGATAACTATGAAATTTCCATGATGTTTCTTGGAGATAAGGATAGTTTCAAAGAACCTAGGCATTGTGAACACATTTTCCAAGTTCAAAACATATCTCTCTAAGAGCAGCAAGATAATAATTTAAAAGTAGCTACTGATTCATTTTATTAATCTTTTCATTCGATATTTTTTCCAAATAAATATCTAATCGGGTTTCCAAAAAAAAGTTTCCCAGTAATAGTAGTAGCCTAATATAAGTATTCACTTGTATTACGCAGCACGTTCTTTGTCATGATTTTCTTGAGGCTGTCTTAGAGAATCCCAATATTTTTCAGCACCCTAACCGTTTTGTCAGTAAACTGGACGTGTATACACATAAACAAGAGGCAGCATGCAGCAAGAGCCAAGAGCCTCCCGACCAATGAGCGTTGAGATTTACTTAGAACTGACCAATGGTGTTCTTTCCAAACATTATTCTTGTCCCTCATTGTTTGCGCTAAATAATTTCAATTTGGGACCCGAAGTGGTTGACATCGGAGTCAAAAAGATTACCGGTTTCTCATGAAGGGAGGGGGGATTGGTAGGGGGGTGGGGTTGAAGGGGGTTGTAGTGGACCCTTCCAACTGCATCCCTTGTTTACAGTTGATCAAACATGTCAGCCACTTACTACAGACCAGCCCTACTCACACGAACTGAGTGAGATCAGCCCTTATGTGAACATGACTGCAGGCTGTTTTCACGTGGCTGAGGATTCTTCTCAATCTTCCCCAGCCATATCCAGTCACGTTGTCTCATCCCATTTTCAGTACTTAAATAACAATAAACTTCTAGCTAAAAGGAATCGTGTCCGGACATTCCAATACGTGCGAAAAGAGCCGAGTTGCAGGCCAAAATTACGATTACACTAATATTGGAAGAAATACGCATGTTCGAAATATTGTGAGATATCAATTATATCAGTTATTCTTCAGAAAACTGTAGGAAAACTAATTATGTGTCGCTCCAAGTTATTTGAGTATGAGGCTGGATTTATATCGTGAGATTTTTTTGAAATACCGTGATAAAATATTCAAAATAGTAAATATGTGTTTTTCTTCTCATGCTACTTAGAATATCTTATTTGATGCTTATCAAATTCAAGATTTAAGTGATCTTGTGATGTGTTGTTCTTTTATTATTATTTTACCTAATAACTTCAATTTGATAGAATAAGGTAAGCTCTAGAAAACTACGGTGTTTAAAGTTCGGCAATCATAAGGCTGAAACATAGACGAACCATCAAGAATTTGCTATCCCTGATCAATGGCTGAAAGCATTCCAATAATGAGCTTGAAAGCTTGTAATAATGAGCTTGAAAGCTTGCAATAATGAGCTTGAAAGCTTGTAATAATGAGCTTAAAAGTTCATAAGAGTCATAAAATCATGAAAATCAGCCATGAGACTACTTAATGAGAGAGAAGAAAAATTCCCACACTTGCCATCCCTCCCCAATAATTTAATTCTAGTATTTAATAGTTAAGAGCATGATAAGGTTGTTGAAAAGAAAGAAAAGAGCCAACGCCTACTGTAGAAGTTTGACATTCATATAAAATATGCGTGAAAAATCATTAGTCATAAAAATATAATTATCAACCATAGCACTTCTCTACGAGAAAGGAGTAAAATTCTTAAATATGTTATTTCTCATCCACAATTCAATTAAAAAATTCTAACAGGTGTTTTTGAAGAATAAAAACGGCAAAGCCTTGAGGATACTACAATGAACTCAAAAAATCATTATAGTCATCAAACAATTATGAATATTTCATAGTTCAATGAAATAGAAGGGTTATTTTCATTGATTTTATTTCCCCTCCCCAATTTGGTTTTAATGTTTGAACAGTCAGTCCAGGTAATGAAATGAAGAATTTTCTAAGAGTTATTGAAACAAATAAAACAAAAAGGAAGCAAAACGAAAAAATACAATATTGGGGAATATTTTTCTGGATTGAAGCCATCCCATTTCTGAAGCGGCATATTGTGAAGAGCAACAGATTAGAAGAGAAAATTTTCAAAATGTTTTTTCCGCACTTCAACTTCATATAAATCCTTAAGGTGCCCCGAAAGATGAAGATGAGAAAACTTAATAAATACCCCAATAGTCGTATGCTGGAATACTAAATTAATAACTCGCCATTTTTTGTGTTTAACACTGGAACCAAAATCGACCAATTGGAACTCTCCACCAAGCGTCATGTGGGAACTGGTTTCCATTCCTTTACTTTGTGAAACATAGAATTAAGATAACTCACGACAGACCACGACCACTACTTCGGCCAGGATGAATAAATTCACCTCTTCCCCGCTGTCTACAATCTCTTCCTCTGTCTGTTTTTCCTCTCCTTGTCGCACTTCTTCTTCTTCTACTTCTTCTTTTCATTCAATAGCTTCTCCCGAATTAGTTGATCTTCCACGGTTAACATAGTTGCCGTAGTCAACAATATTTTTGAAAGGTGAATACTAAAAAGCAATAAATTGATGTATTTGAGAGACGGCGGTACCTTTGATCTTGTCTACTCATCGACAACTCCATCTTTTTAAGCCGCTTTCAACAATAAATTCTTAATTCATTTTTCGATAATATTTTTCGGCCACCGAAATAGGAGATAACTGCTCCATTCCGTAGCTTACGTATACATTTTATTAGATTTACATAAAGCACTGGTTTATGATGGGATACACTGTAATAAGCTACAGTAATTTCACTTCCAGTGCTGAAGCACGATAATTTTTTTATAAGGTACTGTAATGTACACGGTAATTTTACATAACATTTTACTACTACTTGTTCATAACGTAACTTGCCTTACACATACGTAACTTGCATTATTAATTTGAAACAGAAAATCGGAGATGTAATTGATACTTGCTCAAATTCGTCATTACTGATTAAAATGAGTGAGAAAACCCATATTGGTATGTAATAATAATAATTCAACCTCGCCGTTTGATTTATGCGAGTGATATATAATGCTATAGGAAAAACTTGTATCACGTGTCTTGAAATGGAAAATTGAAACCATACATCGTTGCTGCGGGTACTCAATGATTGAAAAGAAGCTACTCAATCATGCCCAATGCTCTAGAGCGTGTTATATGTTTGAATTCTACAAAAAACTCCCTAATTCAAGGAAAACTTGATTTAAGGAAAAAAGGAAAACTTGAAGTAAGTAAAATAAAATATAGTAATTGCAGTAAAAGGATTAGAATATAGTAATAGCCTACAGGTAATATGATTATGAATAGCTTGGGAATGAATGAATCAAAATTTGATTTTGGAGACTGTAAACTGATTTGAGTCTGAAATTTATTTATCAAAGAATTAAAATCCAAAAAGTGTCATATATCAAACTTTATTAAACATCCCAGATATTGATGGAATTCTTGAATTCTACATTGGCAAAAGCTTAATTCTAATCATAAAAGTCATAAATATTACCAGATTAGTGTGCGCAGACTACATCAAGTTAATGTAGAATTAACGAGTTCAAGATAAAATAAAATATGGGAAAAAGAAAAAAAGGAAGAGGACATTCAGAGAAACCTATAACTAAGGAAAAGTATATTCAAATTATGAAACAATTATGGAGAGTTGGAGTTTTCTGAGTTATCAATTGAAGAATGAATAATATAATGTAGTTAGAAAGGTTTATTATTTAAAGATTTGTTGATTGTATTTGTTGATTGAAACAATTATGGAGAGTTGGAGTTTTCTGAGTTATCAATTGAAGAATGAATAATATAATGTAGTTAGAAAGGTTTTTTATTTGAAGATTTGTTGATTGTATAATGGGATTAACAATGAGTGTATATTGTAGAGTAACCTATATATGTAAAAGAAAATCCAATAAATAGAATCACACGGCAGATGATAACAATGATAGACTATTATTTGGTTTTTCAATTCACCCTGAATAAACTCAGACTAACACAATATTGATTCACACTGAAATTATGATGAGTAATAATTGTCATAAGTATAAACAGCTGCCACAGCTACATTTTTTAACACTCTTCATGTAGCTTGCTAAAAGTACGAGAAAGCATGCTACAGTAGGCTCACAACTACCCTTCCAACAAAATATGATATCGTGCAAGTGGAGTCAGCTTTTATGGGCATAATTATTTACCGGGTTGACATTAATGGAAGTATGTGAATGAAATATTGGTAGCCTATTACAGTGGTGGTTGGAGAAGGGGGGGGGGGGGGTTGAGATTGCTGCTACCTGTTTGGACTGGAACTCACGGTCACGGCAACAGCGAGCGGTAAGAAGCCAACAGCTAGGGTTCGTTTCACTCGGCTGCGTTGTGAAAATTAACTCGGCTAGTAAATCAATTGTTTGCTAATTGAACAAATGTAAATAGATGTCGAAGACTTTTAGTTCTGTATTCCAGTATTGTCTCTGAATACAAATCCGGATCTAGTAAATCAATTGTTTGCTAATTGAACAAATGTCAAAGACATTAAATTTAGTTCTGTATTCCAGTATTGTCTCTGAATACAAATTCGGATCTGTGCTTGAAGAGTAGTTTCAAATTAATAATTACCCTACTATCGAACCTTGTTCAAATCACTCGAACAAATGCACAGAGCAATTTAAGCTTGTGCATCTAGTAATAATATAATAATCATTTGATTGCATCAACGCCCATCTCACAACTTTACGTTCATACTAAAATAATACTCCCTTTCACCCATTTGGGTGCTTTCTGCCTTAGCGAGGTACATCGCCATTAGAAATTACTCTCAGTGCCTGTGAATGTTGCATGACTGATTTTAGGTTCAGGCTAAAGAACAGAAACCAGAGATCGCAAGACAGCTGTGGAGTGGCTGCAGTGAAAGGTTTCCAGAACACTGTCATAAAGAATTCATCCTCACACATGTGGTCACAAGTACTAATACCCCTTTAAGACTCCACTTTACGACTTCTCACCTCATTTCACTCACGTTTAGATGCCTCGCCTCAGTCACAAACCCTCAACAGGATCTGCTATTTTTGGTTGAATTATCCAAGTCATGAGGAACAGCCTATATTTTCTACAAATAAATCGTGGGAAGAAGCCTGCCTGTTCAATACTAATTACAAGTTAAATTTGAAAGTGAATCTTCTACCATAAGATTTTGCAGCACAAGAACTAATAATTTCGTGCTTTGTAATACTACATTGGTGTTGTTGCTAGTCTGAAAAGAGGAAGAAGTCTAGTATCACATCAATCTTTATCTATTGTTTGACATTCTGACATTCAAGATTTCCAATTGCAACTTTCAAGGTTGAATAAAGATTACTTAACGCATCTCTAGAAATGTTCCATGTGCAACAATCCTACGCTCACCTGGCTCTGATAATTGAATGATAATAGGTCTTTGTGTATTGAACTCGCCGATAACATCATCGGCTTATTATAGATCAGATTCTACGTATTTAGTAGGAATGCTTTGAAGGAAAACAAGCAGATTATTATCAATTATTACAAATGAAGAAAGTGAGATAAATGATGACAATCAGTATAAAAAATTAGGAATAATAAACAAAAGTTTATGTTTTGAGCTTACAGATAGAATCATCGGTTTTCTATGTCTATGAGATTCTATACATTTAGTGGGAACTCTTTGGAGGCATAGGCTGTAAAAAGATCATTCTCAATAACAATAATAATAAAAGCAACTAACATAAGGATAAGTTTGAAGAAACAAAAATAATAAAAAATGAATTAAACAATGTAATGATTATAAAAATAATGTATTGATGCGTTTTCAAACAATCATCGGCTGTTATACACCATTATTTGTTAAAAGCAGTTTTTCTCCATGACTAGAAGAGAAAAGGGTGATGAAAGAGCAAGAAAATAAATGAAAGAGAGTGGAGAAACATTCGAACGGAAACGGAAGAAGGAGGGTTTGAAACCCTTCGAAGCGGAACTTCCCTTCTACAGACAGGAATATAAATAGTTACGTCACGAGAAGAATACCACTAAATGCCACCCGGTATGACGACATTCCCATCTCCTTTAATCTTTCCTTTTCTTCTTCTGCTATTTCTTTCTTCCTCTTCCTTTGATTAATCTTTTTCTCTTACCTTTCACTGTCTTATTGTCTCTTGAATCTTACCTTTATCTTATTTTTTTTAAATATACTTAAACTTTTTTAATATGGTTGACGCTTTTGACAACTGCAATTCTCATACTCAGTATTTGTTATATGTTGTGCACAATGTCTTGAAAGTGTTGAATTATCTATTGTGTATGTTAAATAATAAGTTTGAGTGGAAATCCAATTAGAAAAATACTCAATAGCTCGATATAGTCAAGGTTTCAAAATGGCATAGCTGTGATCAATAAATAAAATGACTCGAAGGTTGAAATTAATGGCATGAATAGAATAACTAAGGCAATAACAAGTATGAAGAAATACAAAATCAATATGCGAATGAATTAATAAACTATATACAGTGGAAAATTTAAGGTTTTAATTTTTTTTTTTTTTTTTTGCTTTAATTGTTTCAAAAATTTTAAAAAGGGAAATTAAGAAGATCTTCAACCAACGAAATAGAAGTATGGCCATTAGGATGTTTATCACTACATTATTCAAATAGATAATAATTGAAGATTATGGAAATAGTATTAAACTAGCTATTGTAACCGTCCTTCATACGGATTATGTTTAGAAATAAGACTAAATATGTTTCGGCTTTTTTGATAGCAACGATCATGAAGTTGTTAGCAGCTTAGTAAACAACTTAGAACGTAAAAAATTCAGTGGCAGTTATCAGAGAGAATATTTGAGAACAGCTGATTGATATATCATGATAAATTACGTGATTTGTTCTTATGTGGTAATAAAACTTGAAAGAAATGTATCCGAAATCGCACAATACTTTTTAAACGTTTATTATTCTTTAAAAAAAAGTTAATTTAGTTTTTTATAGCTAAAGACATTGTCAAAAAGGTCTTCAATACGGATAAATAACTTTAATCCCGATCGATGCTCTCGTTTTTCAGGAGAAGGCCGCGTAAAATGCCTTCGGGGCCGTGACAGACAGACAGACAGAGAGACTGACAGAGAGACTGACAGAAAATGAGATAAGACTTGTTTCGGCTTCTTTAATGTATAAAACGTAAAAATAGCCAAAAAATATATAATTCTGATAAATGTACAGACAAAACTCTAATTTTATTTATATAGATAGAAGAAGATATCAAGTCTAGCTTAGAGGTGTTTCCAACTGAATAATTCGGTGTTTGACCTCACTTATTTGATAGGAATATAAAACAAAGTAATTGGGTGACATATTGTATAGACTTTTAATAACCTACGATAATACAATATTGTCACGGAATTGACACTATCTATTCTGTATTCTGTGCTAGTCTACTATAGCATTCAAAGATACGGAAAACGTTTTGTATCAGACAAACTGAAACGTATCAATGGAGTAGGTGTGTGTTTGAAACGGCGCATTCCTACTACCAAACAGACCAATCATGTGTCTCCTTTTTCTATGGCCGCTGTTAACGATCGCCGGTAGCGTCCCTAGCAACGCAGAGCTCACTACTGCGCAGTCATTCTGCGCAGCATTCGAAAAGTGTATCATTCCTAGCAAGGCGTTGCACCATTGACATTCACTGTTGTATCAATTATCCGATTTCTTCAACGATGAAGAATTCGTACAGAATAAGTATTGTTAAATATAGTGTGCTATAAAAGTAGTCAACCACCATGGTTTGTTGAGTAGTGTTCAAGATTAATTCCTGGCTAGGTCTGTCACTGAAATCAGCTGTCTTAGTTCTGGATTATCTACAGTCTCAGAACGTGACGTAGTAAAAGAAAATAAATGCTAGTGAAGATTTTATACATTATATACTCTTATTTTATCTATATTCTTTAGAATAAAGAATGGGAATCAAGAATAAGATAAGAGAAAACAATCTTGACTGATACTGATACTGTGTGTCCTGTCAGTATTGCTACCTCTCTTCTCGTACTTCTTATATCTGTTGCGAAACATTTATAGGCCCTATATTACATAGTACGATACAATGCTTATTTATCATGCAGTCCGATATCTGTCTCTGTCTATGTAGTAACTGATAAAGCAATATGCATCTATGCAAATACAGCTCGGAAATTGAAACCTGGATTGAAGTGACGGTAGCAGATTTTGAGAGAGGAAACAGAATTTTGAAGGGGATCACAAATCGAAATAGGGGTTGGACATGACTAGCGGAGGGGGGTATGAAATTGAATTCCCGGCGCAATCTGATGTTGTTCTCGGAAATTGGACAGCGTGTCGATACCCCCTTCCCATGCAAATGGGGTAGTTACCCCTTTACCAGAGCTTCTCTCATACATTCCTCGATCGAGTTACTCTTTAACATTTTCTAACCCGCTGAGGAATTGAGTAGCGCTGGAGAATGCAAATGTTGGCGATTTAAAAACTTTCGTTTTGACCCTACATCTTGAATATCTGAGTGCTTTTTAAGTGAATTTCTCCTGACAGAATTAAGAAGGGAATTACGAATTACTTCTTCTACTCCTTCTCCTCCTTCTTCTCCTCCTCCTCCTCCTTCATCTTCTTTTTTGTCTTCTTCTCTCCTCCTTCATCTTCTTTTTTGTCTACGTCTCTCTTTGGTTGAGCTTTTCCTTTTAATCCTCATTTGACTCTTCTCGAACAAATTCTTTTACAACTTATTGATTATTTTTCACTTTATCCTCAGCCATTATTTCCTCTCTCCTTTCCCTTACACATTTTTTCATCCCTATTTCCCCTTCTTGGCTCTGGATTCACAGAATAATCCTCGACTATTTCGATAAATGTTATAGTTCCGATATATCTACTCAAAACAATACGACTTACAACGTCATACTTAGTTTTAAAGTTCCCTTTTCTCGCATGTTAGTTCCGCACAAAACGAATGATAGGATCATGCTTGCGTGATCGTTTATGAAAATGCGTTGCGATCATACAGCTGATAAAATCCTTGCATTTTTATATACTCGACTAAAGAATTGGACCAAGTACTTTTATCCGGTTCTATTCCAAGTCTGAATAGTTTATGACCGGTGTAAGCCTATGTTGCGTTACGCAATGTCTCAAATTACATCTAGCCTACACCGTCATGAATAACATTGAACATTCTTTCGAATGATTTATGGGCTCTTAAATAATAGCCCTAGTTGGTACTTTCATTGAATGTTTCTTATCCAGAAGGATTGTATAGTTATTCCTGCTCTAATAATAATTATATTCCACTTAATAGGATCTAGTTATGCTATTCTAGATTGAGAAATAATAAAACAAAAACTAGACTTTTAGTAGACCTGGTGGAATCTAGACATTTTCATACATTGATTATGTTCAGTTGATTCGATGTATGTGAAGAAGATTTCAGTCACTTGTTTAAAAATATATTTCTTATTACAACTAAAAACATCATTTCTATAATAATGGAAATTTGCCCATCTTTTTGCCCTGTTAGCTATCTGTTCATAAATTCGTTCGCATCAGATTGTTAGACCATCATATTTTCCTTTATTTTGGAAAAAATTGAGAAAATTAGATTTGAAGTGAATTGAAAGTGATTTATGTAGGTGATAAGGAAGTAAATAGCGAGTGAGGTGGTAGCGAGAGAGATAGAACGCGAGAGAGAGTGTGAGAGAATGAAAAACTATACAGAGTCAGTGAGTGTTTGAAAGCTGGAGAAGCAATACAAAGACGAGAAGCAATTGAAAACGAGACAGAGAGTGTAATAATACATAGAGAGAGATAAAAACGAGACAGACAGTGTTATAATACAAAGATAGAAATAAAAACGAGACAGAGAGTGTGATAATACAATGAGAGAAAGAAAAACGAGACAGAGATGGCCTGTGAGAGAGTCTTCTCTTCCAAGTGAAGATTGGTAGCCAATCATCCAGTAGCAAGCAATTACGTCGTATGAAGACCTCCTTTCTGCATATTTCAATACTAAGTAAGAGGTATGACAAAAGCAACTTGTTCTATTTTGAAACTGTTGAGAAGGAGCATTTCGCAGTGCTGCAGCTTTCCAGTGAAGGCGTAACTGCTAACACTATTTTCTTCTTCTTTTTCAAGGCACTATTATATTGTACTATATTTACTGTACTATATACCATACTATTCACTGCAAAACCAAGTTAGTACCGTACTTTTGTACTGCTTCGTAGTATGCTAGTCATCTTCAAACTCAAACTGTAGGCTTTTCTAGCCTAGCTTCAGGCTTACTCTAGGCTACCGTCGGCCAATTACGTGAATTACTCACCCGGTCATGTAGCAGTTCCTCCCAGTTCTGCAGTTTCAGGCTTATGTGAAATTGTGCACGTTGAACATGACGGAAGGATGTTCCATACACCTGGTGTGTATAATTTTCCAAATTTTATGATCGAAGTGTTGGTAATTTCCAATAATTGTGTTTAGTGATAGGTCGCTTTTTATTACGAGCTTCAGTTTCCAATAGGTGCTTTCAAAAGTGTAAATTCGAGTGATTCAGTCTAATCTAAGATTATAGGTTGTACGAAAATTAATTGAGAAGAAAGAATAGTGGATTCAGCCCCTGAAATTAACTTGCGATCGATTAAAGTGTGGAAATTATTCATTCCTTATTTAGAAATACATTAGATCTAGAATTGAATTGTGGATGTGCGATTAAATAAATGAATTTACAAATATGTTTGTACTGTAGTTTTCATATAACTTGGCAGCAGTTGAGTTCAGATCTAGCAAGTCATCCCATCTTCTACACGCTGCCAAGTTATATCAATACTACAGTAAATCACTGAGTTTGTTTACCTCTAAAATAAAATAGGCACACCACAGGGAATGGACCTACTATATGAAAGTTTTACTAATCAATGTTAACTGTAAAAAATCTAAACCATGCAGCTATACTTACTATGAAAAGTGTTATAATGCATCCTCATGCAGTGCCAGTATATTTGCAGTGCCACTTTCAGATTTTGAGTTTTTTTTGAAAATTATTTTTTTAATTTTTGCTAAAAGACAGGTTTGCTCATTCAATATCATCCCCTATATTTTTTGTTATCGTTAACAATAATTACAACAGTTGAAGATATGAGTTAGAAAGATACAGCGACATATTGACCAGACCAGGCAGCATGTTGCAAAAACATGTAATACAGTTCATGATGTCCATGTGTCAGACGTATTTCTCGTTTAATTTTCGGATAATACAAATTTATCTTAATTGGTTGTGCTAAGAAAGCACTGTAGCCAGTGTTATAGACCTTGCATGATATAGAAATTTGATCCCCACTACGAAATGTAGGCCTATAGATCAAACAATATCTATCCTATTCCTGTATTTCCTATAGATTGAGTAACAATAAAACCTAGTTTAAATGCCAATAACGTTCATTCCTTCTCAGCAAAATATTAAAGTTTATTATTTTGATGAGAAAGACTAGCGAAAATAATGGATAGAAACGGCTGATCATGAGCATTGATTTAAATGTAATGTATTCCCATTACATTTATAAAGAATATATTTAGAAATAAAAACCTCTTTTGAATAAGTATGATATATACCTTATATACATGTCCTTATATACATGTAAGAGGACATATCAGAAGAGAAGAGAAAATAAAATATTATAGTGCATAGGGTGCAAGACAAGCTACAATCAATCAAGAAATCACATAAAGAATACTATAAAGTGGTTATTCCTTGAGCCAGACTGTCAAATAAACTTCTCTCATCATTATCATCATCATCATCATTATAATCATCATCATCATCATCATCATCATCATCATCATCATCATCATCATCATCATAGTCATCATTTATCTATATAGACATTTCTTCATAGATAACTTTATCTTCAATGGGTCTGAAAAAGGAAATAGGTATATTATTAGAATAATTATTATACTTAGATTTGGATGAAAGGACAGGTGGTCTTCAATATCAAACGACAAATATTGTTATTTGAAAGCACAGCACGTCTGTAGAACATTTCAACAGGTGTTTCTCCAATAGGTGTGAATTAAAATTCAAAATGTTGCTTATCTAAAACAATGGATCTTTGGACAACAAATGAATCATAAAATCCTAATGGCGGGCGCGAGAGGATATCCTCCAGAAGATTTAGGATGAATGAGCAAATCAGAATGAGCTTACTCTTACTTGATTGGAGTTTATTGTGTATTGTTCTGTGTATTTTTTGAAACATTGTTGTCTACTCTCTACACACATCCTGAATAGGACAGTGTATTTCCTTTTTAGCTGTATCTGTGTTGTATTTTATATTGAGACCAATAGAAATTTATCCCCGCGTGCTACTTTCTAAATACAAATAAATGGTAATTATATCAAATCAAATCAAATAATTTTTTATTTTGACATCACAAACAATTAATGATTCAATATGAAACAATAATGAACAAGTAATGATATAATGATTCTAATTTATTTTTTCAGAGTAATGGTCGAGTGAGGAGATTGGCTCAATGAATTCCTGTTACAAATCCAGCCGTCGCCGTGGAATCTGCTCTGCATCATTGCCATTTCACTAACAGGTTGATTAAAATTCAATATCAATTCAATAATAGTACAGTATTACTGAGTCAGTTGGGAAGAGAGGGACTGATTAATGGACTCCTATAAGTTTATAATTGAAAGAAAAGTTACTTTAGCATTTTCTCATATTCAAAATGAATAACAAACTAGAAGTTCGTCTACTACTATTAGTACATGAGTATCAGTCAACACAATAAGTAGTTAAGTCTATACCTGATGAATGTAATTTTAGTTGAGAAGCTTTATTACCATCTCGATATTCCTCAAAAATTTCAATAATTTCAATTACCATGTTTGCTATCTAATAATTGATGATTCATTAAAGAAAAGCATGAAATCGACCTAGTTGAAGTTGCATAAGAAAAGCTTCAAATTTGAAACTGTTAACCTAAGCTTATATTATAAGATCAAGCATAGAAAATGCTCTAGATTTCCTAATATTTCAACTGGAAAATTAAGCGTGAGATTATTCTCCTAGAATATTCTTGTCTAGTTTGATATTCTTTTTTTCGGAGGATGAAGTCCACATAGGTCTAAGACCTGTGCGTGGGCAATGAATTGGATGATGGTAATTGATGAGTTGGACCTACAGTTTTAGTTGGGTTCCGAACCACTGAAAAGTGATTTTACAGCAGTGAATTGAGGCTTTTTTGCTGGCCAATTTAATCGGTCACCCTTACAAAGAGCGCCCAGGTGTTTCGTAGCTTATCTCTGATTGAACAGATATCTGCTACGTATATTATCTATTAAAGACAAAATGCTACCGACAAGTGAATTTGCAGTGTTAGAGAAAATAATATTAAGGTAATAATAAAAGGTAGTTTTTCTATCATTAAATCTATTCAGCTTTTTATGATTCCTGCTAATGTTTTGTCATATCTCTCAATATTCACAGGCTTGCTTGTTTTTGTCCTACGAGCACACTGGCAAGTGTCACAGGTGAGAAAAAAATTTATTTCATTATTTTGTTAATTTCTCGAGTTTAAAGAATGTATTGACACCCAACCTATTTATCCACTAAAAAAACATTAAAAAAAACTCTTTACATCTCTTTGAGCTAGGTTATTTTATTTCTTGCATATCTAGTCCATTGCTTATTGCAATGTTACACAAACCTAGATGCAATGCTATAAAATTCAAATTATTTCAAGTTGATTAATTTGAGCATGGAATTCAAGACTAACATCCTGGATAGATAGCCTTATAGTTCTTGTTTTTTTTCTCAACCAGAAAACTAAAATTGAAGCATAGAATAAGAAAAGTATCAGAAGCGTAAATAGATAAGTGAAATAAAGTGGTATAATGATTCAAAATTAAAACCTGGTCAATTTGAGGACAAAACATGAGTTTTAGAGAAACATGACTTTTTACAGTGAGCATAGAAAGTATAATATGCTACACAGCATGATCTTGATATTGAATTGGTCAAGATTATACTAGAAAGATTAAAAACTCATTTACTCACTCAAATCTTTTCAAAATAAAACGTTCATTAAAAACCTGGTCAAAATTAAAACCTGGTCAATTTGAGGACAAAACATGAGTTTTAGAGAAACATGACTTTTTACAGTGAGCATAGAAAGTATAATATGCTACACAGCATGATCTTGATATTGAATTGGTCAAGATTATACTAGAATGATTAAAAACTCATTTACTAACTCAAATCTTTTCAAATAAAACGTTGATTAACAGCTAAGCTCTGGTAATCTCGAGTTTCACTAAATTAGCACTATTTATTCGTTCAAGTATTCAACATGAACTAATGAATAAATAATCTCATCAAGAGTTATTACTGTGAATAATTCGATAATACAGAGTGATATAATACTATGTATCGTATTTTATAATCATCAAAATAAGAAGATTTCAGAGGTATCGTCTCTAAAAACGTCCCCATTTAGAATGAAGTAGAACATTGAAAAAGCGTTTTTTCAGATGAATTATTGCAACTCTTTATAGAATATGAAACCTGTATAGTAAAGTGATGTTCTTTGAGTTATGAGCTGCCAACAACATTTCAAGCACACTGTACGTAAACTCTGACTGGTAATAATTCGATTTTACAGACACCAACAATAATAATAAGAATTCAAGGGTATTATTCTGTGACTAATCAGAGGATTACGATTCCAGTTTTGGTTGCATCATGTTTTGATGTGTTCTTGAACAGGTTCTCTGTGAATCATAAAGATTGGAGAAGACATAATATTCACTTGTTCAAGATGCTCGGGAAAATTAATTGAGCTCTTTCCCCGACTTTTAATATTTTACGTGAAAAGTGCCAAGGTTGTAGCTTCAAGGCTTGAACTTGTTTGGATTTGATTGGTACGTTTCTCTTTTCCCATATTTGGGGAAGACTGGTAATTTCAGAAATGTTGTAAAGAAAGCAGTTTAGAGATAATAGCCTGTTGTATCTCGACATTGATTGTATTTTAGTAATGCTAAATAAATGAATGAATAATTTTTATTTTCCTGTATTTGGAAATGATAATTGAACTCTCTTCTCCATGTGAAGTACACCCATTTTGGTTTCAGCTGCTAAAAATGTGAAACTTTATTGAGAAATTCATTTCTAGTTGAACAAGCTGACGGCTGTCTTTTTTCAGTTTTAGAAGAATGATTCTTGTGATTTCTTTGGCAGATTTGCAGAATTTTAAGAAGAAAATCATTAATTATAGCATAAAACGCGATTTTTCAATAAAATGAGATTGTCAAGCATATGAGCCGGTAACCATAATTTATAGTTTGTATTGAATTTTTCATTCTGAATTTAAACTTTTTACCACTTTTTGATACGCAATAAGTAAGATATACCAAGATGCTCCTATAAAGTGGATATCGAGCTGGTTGTCAAATAATTATCCAACACTAAACTAATACATGAAAATCTTCGAATATTTAACTGAATAGACTTCTAATAAAACTGTAAAACTTAAAAAAAATAGTTAGCTTATCAAGATGTAACGCTCAATAAATTTAGTATTGTATTGGTCGTAAAACAATAATCCAGTACATGAAACTAATAGGTTAATTCAATACAGTGGATCAATACAACCAATTGGTTGACATATTGAATGCATTAGAAAGCAGTTAATTCATATAAGCACTAAAATCATAAACTTAATTCCGGAACACTTCCTCCTGAATACTAAAATTACCAGGAAAACTGAACAAGAGATAAAGGACTGGATTTCTAGAAATTATTTCTTTGATCTTGATGTTTGCCATGCTCTTTTGATTTTGGGTGTACTGATATGAGATTGTGGACTCGCTTATTCTGTCTTCTCTCTCTGTTTCTTTCTCTTCCCTTCTTTTCCGCCATGTACGCATCTTCAGGGTCTTTTCACTACGTCTTCTCCTTTTTCTTTCGCTCTATTTCTATTTCTACTACCCGCCTAGTACATGGGAAACCATAATTGGTTGGGTATTCTCCTCCTCTTTCCTCCCTTTAGCACATCCCACTACAGAGCCAGGTTTTTATTTTAATATTGTAGTCTTGTTATTCTTTGTATTTGTCAAACTTCAATTTTGTATTTTGTGCTGTGTGTTTGTAATAATTTGAAAATTGAAGATTGAAATTGAAATTGCACGAAGTGGATGGACCTCTAATAAAAGTGTAAATTCAGTTATAAAAGATGATTAGCATATTAAGATGAACCACATTAAATCTAGTATTAAGTTGGTGTTATAAATTTTGAATTTATTTCCTGGATGGAGGTACTTATGATACTAGAAAGAGCCTCACCTGATTAGTATCAACTTATTTGAACTTATGTTGGTTCGGAACCCACCTAAAACTCTAGGTACAGCTCATTAATCACTATCATCCAACCCATTACCCACGCACAGGTCTCAGACCTTTGTGGGCTTCATCCTCCAAAAAAGAAAATGTATTTGTTCATTTCATTCTGGTTGTATGTGCAACTTAGCTACCCAATGGACCCAGACTGAGATTTTCTTCATTAATGACCAAAAACAATTATAATACATTGGTTACAAATACGAATATTGCTACTGTAACTGTATTGCAAATGTAATGGTGTGGAAATTATCTTCACTTGAAAAACGTCAGTCAGAGCCTCTGGATGAAATTGATTAGCCTACATTTCCAACACGTGTTTTGAGTCTAACAGGATCTATAATAAAGGTTACAGGACGAAACTCCTAATTTTACATGCTTCTGAATAAACAATTAGCTGTAGATAGCGTGAAGTTCTTCGGTGAAACTGTAACTGTACTTAGCTACAGCACAATTTTGCTAATGCATAATATTAAGCTTTTTTCATCTATTATTTCAGTTATCTGTATTAGCAAGTAAACATTAAATAAAATCTATTTTATTTATTTCGCTATTGCTAATGACTGACATGAAGAACAAATATAAATCAAATAGCAATGGAAATTTTCCTACATGAGGCAAAACGTGTTTCTGGCAGGAAGTCCATCATCAGGCACTTATTTAATTTTAATTGATTGCTCTGCATGTCAGCCATTGAGGATAATCTATATAATCCATCTGTCCATCTACTCAGAAAATAGTGTTAGTAGTGTTAGTTGTACATGATTTTAACCCTGCAATTGTTAGACACGACATGACACAAACTAGAACTAATCACTTTCGTATCGTATTATTTTATTAGTTGTATTAGAACAAAATGAAAATTATGAAGCCTAGACATGTGGATAAGAAATATTTGTTAATTGAAGGGCGTGGATTGAGTAATAAATTTAAACATGAAGAGAAATTTTGGCTATACTTTTAAAAAAGCTTTTGTTCTGAGAATGATGTCGTTCTTTCATTGTATTTGAGGTAAATGAGGATGGTTTTGGCGTTGAGCTGTAAGCTTCTATTGGTTGTAAATGTATAGTCTATTTATTCAATAAATAAAATCAATAAGTCAAAAATTAGATAGTTCTAATTCAGTTATAAATAGGCAGTATCTCTTCTAATAGGAAAGCTGTTACATTTTGGAAAATAGCCACAGTTTTCTTCCAGCGCCAATTTCAATTATGAATTGATTTTTCAAATAGAATTTTCACAAGTAGCTATATTATAGGCAAGTATATCCATCCTTTCTCGCTTTGAAATATTGAAGTGAAATAAAGTTACATTCAAAAATTTTTAAGATTCTTTTTCGATATTGAATACTGTCTAAACTAAATCATATAAATTATCATTGCAGTTTTGTGTCATAGTTTTTGAATTTTAATATTGGTCTACGTGAAAACTCAAAATAAAATATTATGTACTTTTAAACCTAGGAAAGAATCAGCTTTCTAAAATAATACAGTGACACAGACAAAATCAATGTAAATAACCAATGCTTCTAAAGTCGGACATGTTAAAGAGGCTACCTACTTTATAGATAATTTCTCGTATCTCTGAGAATTCGTTCAATAGAACCTAGGTTACCCTTTTTCAAGCCCATTTCTAATAGCAATATTAAGAATTGCTTAAAAAAAAAATTTCTAAAACCATACTTTGTATTTATAATGAGCTTACACATCTCTCATATTCATATAGGACTATAAATAACGTCCTTATGAGTCGAATAAATATGATTAGACAGAAAGGATCAACGAATATGTCCCAGTAGAGTTTTTTGTGTAGATTAGAACCTTGAAGATATAAGCAGAATAGAATAAGAGGTAACATAATATGACAATGACAGAGGTAACTAGAATGAGCCTAGTCTTCCGTGAAATTCATCTCACCACCGTATTAAAAGAGATAAATTAATAAAAAAAAGCAAAATAGGCACAAGAATGATGTGTTTTGCAACCCCATTTTATAAAGTAGATAAGGAGCACCCCTAAGAAAAGTAACACCCCTAATAGCATGGCTCGGTTTAGGGTTGAGACCAAAGGGATAGTTTCTCCCTATTTACATAGGCCCCTCCCATACTCATCGAAGGGTGACTTTCTATTTTAAAATATGCTTACGAAGCACGCAGAAAGGTAATGAATATCTAATGCATTCAATCAGAAATATTTCCCGTGTGGTCTGTAGGTGAGGTAAAATATTGGGTCTTACCAGATATACCAGAATGATTCTTGCCTTTATTAGAAGCCTGTTGTCATAGTTTTCAAGTGAAGATGATGTCTTGTCACAGTTTTTAATTATTACAAGCTTCTGCGTACAATTTCAAAAACAGTTATTTCACAATACACAACTTAAGCAAAATTTAAAATTATAAAAACTTCATTGGACAGTTTTAGTGTTCTGTTTGAAGTGAGTTCCCCAATTAATATTCTTCATTTCAATAGAATCAGTAACTATTGTACTCTAGAGTGACATTTCCAGTGATACAGATCAAACCTAAGATTTGGACTCTAGTTGGAAATTTATGGAGAAGCAGTTTTTGGTAATAGCCTGTTGTGTCTTCATATTAATTTTATTTTGGTGATGATAGATAAATAGATGAATAGAGATAAATAGATGAATAGATAAATAGATAAATAGATAAAAAGATAAATAGATAAATAGATAAATAGATAAATAGATAAATAGATAAATAGATAAATAGATAAATAGATAAATAGATAAATAGATAAATAGATAAATAATAAATAGATAAATAGATAAATAGATAAATAGATAAATAGATAAATAGATAAATAGATAAATAGATAAATAGATAAATAGATAAATAGATAAATAGATAAATAGATAAATAGATAAATAGATAAATAGATAAATAGATAAATAGATAAATAGATAAATAGATAAATAGATAAATAGATAAATAGATAAGTAGATAAATAGATAAATAGATAAATAGATAAATAGATAAATAGATAAATAGATAAATAGATAAATAGATAAATAGATAAATAGATAAATAGATAAATAGATAAATAGATAAATAGATAAATAGATAAATAGATAAATAGATAAATAGATAAATAGATAAATAGATAAATAGATAAATAGATAAATAGATAAATAGATAAATAGATAAATAGATAAATAGATAAATAGATAAATAGATAAATAGATAAATAGATAAATAGATAAATAGATAAATAGATAAATAGATAAATAGATAAATAGATAAATAGATAAATAGATAAATAGATAAATAGATAAATAGATAAGTAGATAAATAGATAAATAGATAAATAGACCTCTCGAATCAGCTCACCCATGTACGGGCTCCAATTGAATAAATTAAAATGAAAATCCCTTATTGATTTGTAGTAAGTGATACAAAAGGATCAGAGACTAACTTCTCAACAAACGACGAGATACAAGAAAAAATATAAGCTCAAAACTCCATGGCAATGTACAAGAACAGATTCCAATGTTACTACCCTCTATTTTTTATGAAATTCACCCAAATATAATTGAAAGTCTTATTCTGTCACTAGCAATTTTGAAGGTAAAACAATACAAGTACAAATAACAAGCTGAAACTTCCACAAAAATTTACAGAAAAACTGCATTATAATAATGAATGAGCTTTTCAACTATGAAGTGAAAATATTAAGACATAACTACAATATAGATTTAAACTGGCTTTTTAAATGTAGGCGAAAATCATTAAATAATGATGAATAATAAGAAGAAATTGTCACAACCAAATTTATTAAAACTTTGAGAAACTAGTTTCGGTTGTTACACCATTATCAATCTCAATCAAACTGAACCCTTTAGGGGTCTGATTGAGATTGATAATGGTGTAACAACCGAAAGTAGTTTCTCCAAGTTTTAATAAATGTGGATGTGACAATTTCGTCTTATTAATCTTTATGGATACCTTCCACAATATCACCTTCGCCACTACAAAGGAAATTAAATAATGAGATAACATCAGAATAAAATTCGATTTTTGAGAAAAAGGACAGAGTGAAATATTAAACAAACTGATTTTTTTAGACGCAATTCTTATTTCAAAAAAACTATCAATTTATTTTCATTAGTGGAACTCAAAAATAATTAAACTATCGATTCATTTTCATTAGTGGAACCCAAAAATAATTAAACTATCAATTCATTTTCATTAATGGAACTCAAAAATAATTAAACTATCGATTCATTTTCATCAGTGGAACCCAAAAATAATTAAACTATCGATTCATTTTCATTAGTGGAACTCAAAAATAATTAAACTATCGATTAATTTTCATTAGTGGAACCCAAAAATAAATGTGGTTGTGACAATTTCGTCGTCTTATTAATCTTTATGGATACCTTCCACAATATCACCTTCGCCACTACAAAGGAAATTAAATAATGAGATAACATCAGAATAAAATTCGATTTTTGAGAAAAAGGACAGAGTGAAATATTAAACAAACTGATTTTTTTAGACGCAATTCTTATTTCAAAAAAACTATCAATTTATTTTCATTAGTGGAACCCAAAAATAATTAAACTATCGATTCATTTTCATTAGTGGAACTCAAAAATAATTAAACTATCGATTAATTTTCATTAGTGGAACCCAAAAATAAATGTGGTTGTGACAATTTCGTCTTATTATTCATTAAGAACCCAAAAATAATTGAACTATCAATTCATTTTCATTAGTGGAACTCAAAAATAATTAAACCATCAGTTCATTCTCATTAGTGGAACTCAAAAATAATTAAACTATCTATTCATTTTCATTAGTGGAACTCAAAAATAATTAAGCTATTGATCATTTTCATTAGTGGAACCCAAAATTAACTAAACTATCGATTCATTTTCATTAGTGGGACCCAAAAATAATTAAACTATCGATTCATTTTCATTAGTGGAACTCAAAAATAATTAAACTATCGATTCCTTTTCATTAGTGGAACCCAAAAATAATGAACAAATAAATGTGCCAAAGTTATTTTTGAAGAGACTAAATTGAGGAAGATTGGCAAAACGGTTGGACCAAAAGAGAGTCAAGCCGAGAATTTTGAAGTTAATGGAAGGTTTTGACGGTAGAATTTTCCACTAAAGAATGCCACCCAAGCTGCATACGTATTATTTATTCTTCCCGAATCCTGAATTATAACCTACCTCTCCACAATTATTTTCTCTCAGCCTTCTCACACACACTCTCTCATTCTTTCATTCTCTTTATCATACACTTCCTCCCTTACCCTTCTTCACCGCCTTTTTCTTTCTCCACTATTTCTTTGCTACTTTTTACTCTCTTCTTATTACTATTATCTACCTTCTACTCTATTATCTCTCAGCACCAGTCTTTCTGCATTTTCTCTTTTTCTCTTCTCCATTCACTCATTTTCATCTTTCTTTTCACTTTCAGAACTGCAAACTTCTTTATAACATCTTATCAGTGTTGTTTCAACGGTCTTTTTCAATTTTCATCCTCCTTTTCATCTTTCTTATTTGTATTTCTTGAAAGCCATGCTGAGGAATATTTCTTTTTTTGTTCTCCGCCATTTGTTTTTTTTTTCAAAGTAGAATATCCTCCATTTTCTCATCTACCACATTTTTAACCTCTTCTACGCGGGTTTTTCTCTTTCTCCATCTCGTACTGCTATACGCTCTTCATTTTTCTTTATTTCTTATAATTTTTCTCTATGCTTCTTATTTCACTTCTTTTTCTTCTTCTTTACTTCACCTTTTTCTGTTAATTTCTCATATTTGTATCTCTCTCCAGCAATTCTTCCCCATTTTCTTATTTCTCTCTCGTTATTCCTCTTCTTGTGCTTTTCAGTACTTCTCCTGTTCTCCTATTTCATTTTTCTTCTCTTTCTGCTGTTTCTTCTCCATCTTTATTTTTCTCTTACTCTACTTTTTTGTGCTTTTCATTCTTAATTATCCAATTTTCTTCTTTTTTCTACCCTCCTTCTTCACCTATTTTCTTGGTTTTCTGTTTTTGCATCATTTTTACCTTTTTCCTCTCATTTACCTTTTTCTGTTTTCGTCTTTTTCTGTTTCGCTACTTGGTCATCATAACCCACCATCTCCATCTTCATCATCCTTTCTTAGCAATGTACCTTAAGTTACTCTACGACCGGTCAAGAGGCGTACCACAGCACTCCATGCAATGCACCCGGTTGCTTAATTACACACCGCGGTGTATCCGGGACAGTGTAACGGGAAAATTATTAACTCAAATTACAACTGAGGGAGAGAGAATGAGTAGAAGGGAAGAGGGAGAATGTAAGAGGTTATTCTGGCCGAACCTAATCGCTGGAACAACTGAAGTAAGCAACTGCTCTCACAAACTCGCTAGCAGGCTTTGACTGGTTGACCCTGACTCTTGAGATGTGGAAATTGCCTGGACTTTGTTGGTCATGTCTGGAGAAAGTACGTTCGATTGGAAATAAATTTTTTGACCCAATGATTCTTGAAGATCCTTTTGTACCAAGGCTCCCTGGGCTATCAATAGAAAAAGCTCTCGATAAGAACTGCTATACCCGAATAAGCAAGCACTCACATTCCCTGTATAATTAAAGAAATACAAAAGCAAGATGATGAAATACGTAGCACCTCGTCCTAGAAGTCTTTTTTCACCTTCAACGTTTTTAAAGTTCCGTCAATAAACATAAAAGAAATTAACATTTGTCCGAACTATAAATTATCAACTAACTATGATAGTTGATATAATAAACCTTGATTGTGTTTTCAATTTCTTTTTCTGGAGATTACGTGCTGTAGACTCCAATATGGAGTGTAAGGCAAGACAGTTGAAAGAAAGAAAGTAAGATTTATTGCCAATCAAAAACAAAATTATATAAAATGAGAATAGTTGAAAAGTATCAACTAGCCTACATCAGTTAGGCTACCCTGAATACTTTTATAATAGTTGATATAATAGTTATAGTAGTTATACTTTTGTAATAGTCTTCAAATGAATCTGGAAAGTGCTCTCGTGTACTATAGAAAGAAATGAATGAATAATCAATTTATAAACAAATTTAGGCATAACAAATTTAGGAATAAACAAATTCAGGCATAACATTCAAAGTAAAATTGGAATTAAAATTAAATTCTAGACAAATGATCTAAATTTTTCGAGTAGTGGTCCTCACTATATAAATATGTGTTCGGATGTCACTGGGATAATAGTTACAAGCTATATTAATTCCTGGATTTCTTGTTCCATGACGAACTGCGTTGTTAATATTAACTTTTCATGTGAAATTTAACGACTTGCAGTCAAATATTCAAATAATATTTGACTGCAAGTCGTTAAATTTCACATGAAAAGTTACTATATTAATTCATTCAAATACGGCAAAAAATGTTCAATTTATGTACAATTTTTACTGAAAATTAATTTTGTTGTTTCTTACCAGTAGTTCTAAATAGAATTGACATTTTTCATTCTAACATTTTTCCAAAAGTTCTTTTATTTCGAGAACTTAATTTGAAGTTTAGAGATTGATATTGTATCTCCATGGCATGTAAAATCAAATCGGTCTAAACAAAAAAGAATGGGAAGCTGAATTTTCACTTATCATTATATAAAATGTTATCTATAATAATTAAATAGTACGCTACCAGTTGAAGATTATACAACTCAAATCAACCTGAATTTTTTACCTTTATGGAAATTTTAATTTTACCCTACAGATCTAATCTCCTGTTCCAAAAACTTAAATCTAAATTAATTTCAGTTCTGTTGTGAATCTATTAACTCAAATCACATCTACCAAACTCTCACTCCGCTACACATTTCCCAACTCGAAATCCAATTCTCCAATCAAGTTCTCGAGATAAAAAATTTGCACTACACTTGAAGTTCGGCAGTTTTGAAAACGCGTTTCGTACCAGGGCTGATAAGAGGACGTGACGGGAAGTCGTGAGGAAGTTGGGACAGGAGAGTGAGAGGGGATGACAGGTTCGGAGCGAGCATGATCTCCAGATTCTGCAATTTGTAAGCGCAGCACGGAGATGAGCAGTCTTCTAAAAGCGGGTCGGGTGGTTTCGATAGTACGAGAGAGAAGGTGAATTTGTTGGATAGAGACGCGTGTAGTTCGTTCATCGTCCGCTAGATAGCGCGCAAGTGTGAGGCGCTAAGGCTCGTCTCTGTGAGCGAACAGTCTGTACACGACGCTCAGTAGGAAAAGAACGGCAGTAGTGAGGCGTCGATCTCGCTCGTGAATTTCGACTTCGCGAATTTTTACGAAACACAAAAAATCACATGAAACAAAAACCGAAGGTTAAAAATTGGTGCTCGTTGAGTTGAAGATAGTTGAAATTTAGAGAAACTGATTTTTTGTGAGGGTGAAACTAGATCTTTTGTGAAAGGAGTAGATAGCACAACAATAACCCTTGCCGGGTCGGGTTCGATTGTTTTCATCCTTTTTTTACTTACGAACTCTGAACAACAGTGACTTTCGAAAGTGTCGACCCAAGTCTGTTGATTTATTAGGGGGTGTCAGAGTAGTGTGTGTATGTGTGTGACTCTCTCCACCGGACACTTCCGCAGCCTTGACCTGTATAGAGGGCGAGGAAGGTTGAGGTTTATGCCAGGCCATAAAACTACCTAAAGGCATCAGTGGTCTAAGCACCTCGTAAAAATTAGTCGTTTTATAGTGGTGCAAGTATATCGTTATGACTACAGGTTAGGTTAGGTGAGGACATGGATGAGATTGATCGCTAATAGACTGTGTGTTTGTTTTTTGTTTGTTACACGTGACCTGCGGATGCTCTACAATTGAATTGGACAACTGGGTGCTGTTTGGATCACATCTCATGATTTTCAACTTTGAAATTTGTCAATGATCTTCTGGATTTTGCAACGTTTGGTACAAAATCGGGGTTGATTTGTGGATGTTCTACTGGGTTCTGCAATCGGTCCTGCTCTAAACGTCACGTATGATCTGGTGGCTGTTTGTGCACTGAACAACATTGTGTGTTGTTTTGTTGTGACCCGGACGACACCGCTCAACAATTATCATCATCGGCGACCTTGTTGACACGGGGGCCGACGGCACGTCGACCGGCGCCGTGTACGACGTGCAAAATGGCAACGTCGCATTGGGTGGCAACGGCGGATGCGGTGGCGGATCGTCTGCAGCCTGCGCCGCAGGAGCCACGAACGGATCTTCCGCCGGGCTGACCTGGTGGGCAATGATGAACGGAGGCGCCATCTACGAGGAAAGCCCGCCACCTCCGCAGCAACCAGCAGTACCGCCCCCACCGCCTCTCACGGCCATCACGCCGTCCACTATTAAGACTTCTCCCTCGTCCACACCGGCCACCACTTCCTCGACGGCGCCTGCTTCGCCAACCTCGGTCACTAGCAGTGCAGGTCCTCTGCACGTGCCCGTGAAGCGACTCCTGTATGCGGGAGGAGGCAGTGACTGCACCGAGTCCGGAGTGATCCGCCATTCGCACCACGGCACCCAGCCATGGAGCTACAGTCCTGTAGAGTCGCATCACCCGGGTACAGCTTCCGCCTTTGACCAGTACAATACACCCACCTACTGCAATCTACCCACCGACTCCACACCCCGCGACCGCAAACCACCGCCCCACTCCTCCACCTTATCCTTCTGGTCACCAGCTGCCCCCAACAACGACTACCCGAAATACTCCAACACAACCTCTGCCGAGTCGCCAGTCACCTGTCAATCCTTCTCCACCAACACATGGACCGGGTACACACCTCCCTACCCGACGGCCACTCGACACCACATAGTCGACTCCCACCACCACCATCCTCACCATCAGCCTGTCTCCTACCTGAGTCCTGGCGACGACAGGAGAGTGACCGCCGCCATGGTTGCTGACACCGGCTTCCCGCACGACGGCTACCCGCTCAGGAATTACCCGGCGCCTCCTGATGGCGTCGGTACCACGCCCTATCCAGCTCCACCAGGTAAATACACTCACTACTACTCTCCACACATGAATATGAATGATTAAGTGTATTTCAATATGCGTTTATATTCTTTGTAGTAGGTCTCTTATTTATGTGCTATTTGATACGCCAAACCTCTATCAAACATAACCTCTACAGTCCAACAAAACTTTCAGAGGGAAAACTTTAAAGACTCTTATGAATCATCTTTAATCCAGCTGCCTCTTTGCAGACATTGTGGATATAACGCAGGTATATAGAATGAACTGTAGAGCCCTTAATGAATTCTGTTTTTTGAAATGTTTGTTTTCTGTGTTAAGAAATGCTTTGTGCCCTGGAACATGTGATTTTATGTTGTGATTTAAATGTGGAGTTCAGTTGCCCTTACTTCAATCTCCAATAAGTAAGTCCCCCGAAAATAACTTGTTATGTAATTCAGTTTGTGTTGAAATTGTAAAGTATTGTAGAAATTGCGAATATACTTCATGATAGACTTGGACTTTGAGTTATCCATCCGTTTAAACGTGACTTCTAGGTAGGATTAGAAGAAAAATAACCTAAGTGTGACACTTACTTTCCAGGGATATTGCAAACTAAAATCAGGCTTAAACATTCTATTAATCAATTTATTTTTCAATAATAAATTTTATGATCCAAGTGAGCCTACTCAAAATTTGACAGGGGCTGCATTGAAAGACTGTAGCTTTCTGATTTTTACTTCAGCAAATAACTATGATATTTAATTAAATATATAATTTATTGAACAATGACATCACTAACCTACTTCTAACAAAACTAATAAATTCAACAAAGAATACTTTTTACATCCATATGTTCTTGCCTTGAACCAATCCTAACCTCACAATGCAATCGTTTTCAACGTTTTATTGCTATCAAGGCTGCTCCTACAAGAAACTATTCCAACCGGCATAACAATCGATGCTCTTGATTTTTATTTCCAATGCGATTTAGTGCATATACAGATGTGGTAAAAAAAGATTCAACAAATTTAATTTGAAAGATATTTGTGAGTTACAAAAATAAATTTTGATTATATTACAAGCTCCTGAATAATTTCAGTACTTCATCATTGGCTAGGCCTGGAAGTCTATTGCAGCTATTATGGCAGGTAAACGTCTGTTTTCAGCTGTGTAACTCAATACCATTTAATGTTTCACTTGTATTTTCTATTCTTATCATTTATTTATTTATCAAAACCTAACCTTTTTTGAATTATCAATATGAGCTTCACTCAAGATTCCAAGTTATCTGATTGATTTTTTGAAAAGTGAATATTGTATCTTTATATTCAAAAACCCCTATGTAGCTCAATTTCTCGCCATGAAAACCTGGAGATTTCTTTGTTTTCGTTTAGTTATTAAGATTTAATATTGACAGTGATTAAATACTTGACAGAGATAAAAAAACAACAATAACAAGACTTAAAAACTGTTACCTACTGTACATTCCTATAGCCATGTTCTACTGCTATCTACACAAGATAGGAAGGTGACTTATATAGGATACAACATAGACTTTCAAAATCTGAAAGCTGCAATAATAACTACAACCCTACAACTGCAGGAACTGAAATGAATGATAATTTGGTAGAGCTTATCAAATTCACTGAATTAAGGTCCTAATCTGTTAGAAATTGTTCAAATTGGTTTACACATATCTTAGTAGTTTTCAACCTTTTTGTAAATGTTATTCACAATTTTCAGAATTATAGTTTATACTGCTTTCGTATGAAAGAAAGCTTCATTGATTTAGTCCACACTAAATGTGTGTTTATTGGCTGATTGAAGATGAGTGTATTGTCGTATTGAAGATAGTTGTTTCCCTTTCTATTATCTTTTTGAATATATGTAAGATACGTAAGGAATTCCCAAACGCATATTAGCACAACTTAATGCCAATAGTTCATCTATTTTTTATTGTAATTTTCTCACGACATCCATTCATACATTGCATCACTCTTCATTACAATATTATCATGTTTTATCAATTTATTACTCCTTTTTTATCATTCATCTGATAACCTACGATCTGTCTACGTAGTACAATTTAGCTCTTCATATCATTTCTGTGCGCTAAAAATATTAAAATACACAATCACAATTAATATAATGCGGTAATAATATCAAACCACAACAAAACAAAGATGAAAAGTCGAACAAGAATGTAAACAAACGGAATACTGAACCAGACTGTAAATCTTTGACCTGCTAATTTAGTGGGCAATAAAAGTTTTATAGCTCACTAATATTTCAGGAAACAATGCTAACATCTACTAACTGTTCATTGCTGAACCATGCCTGACCTATGTAAGCACAATTGAGCAAATTATTATCACAATAAAAAATGATACACGAATTTTCAATTATTAGACGGTTTATAGGTTGTTTAGTGAGGGAGGTAAAATTGAATTTTCAAAGAATGAAAAGGTTCTTCTGTTTCCACAGCTGTTCCTGAATGTAAATAAGCATGCTGCAGCTCGTCAAGTATAATTTAGTAGCAGTGGAAGTGTTCGTAGACTTTTAAAATTGAAAGGAATTGTTTTCTTAGTGGTTAGAACTGTTTAAATTGTTTTCTCATCAAATATATACTGAATTATTGGGAACTAAAATCTCAACTGAAACTTCTTTCGACACTATACATAGACAAAAACCAGTTTTGATGATGTGGTGAGGTAGCAAACACCCCTCAAAAACCTTATATGACTAACCTTCTTCACATACCAAGGGGAGTAGGCTACTCCTCTAGTTTTCAATCCCAAGCCATGAATAAAATTTGAATAAAATCATGATAATTGGCTTAATATACCCTCCTCCCAAAATGTATCCTTCTCCCTCCTCCCTATATTTATCCTCCTCCCTCCTCTCTATATTTTCAATTGATTTTTTGTTAATTATTTTTATTTAATATGTATTATGAGCTGTATTAAGTTATGATTACCTAAAAAGATCAAATTGAATGTTTTCGTATTGCGTTATAATTAAACCCTGAATAATCAGCTTCTATATATTTGTATCCTTTGAATTCTTCGGATTCGACCTGAAATCCACCATTCTCTATTTATTACAATTAAAGACATCGATCAATTCATAAATCAAACTTTTTGTGAGAAACAGTTGAATCTTTCAGTATTCACTATACGTTTAGATAAATGAAAATAAAATAAAGGATAAGAATTATAAAATTAAATTAGAACAAATAAAAAGAAGCAAATTACAATTTCCATAATTATTATCTATTTTTAATAGATAATGATTATTTGAAATTTTAACCACAAAACGGTAGAAAAAGACTATTTTTCGAGGTGATTATTACAGTTTTGGCTGGCTTCTATATATTTGTATCCTTTTAATTCTTCGGATTCGACCTAAAATCCACCATTCTCCACTTATTACAATTAAAGACATCGATCAATTCATAAATCCAACTTTTTGTGAGAAACTGGACCACAGAGCTCTTACAGAGCAGAAATTCATTCTTGGAAAGGTTAATTATTGTCCATCAAAAGGAAGAAATATAAGGATTTCCGTAAATTAAGACCTCAAACAGAACCTTTGATGTTAGCCTAGTCGACCGGCAAAGTCCAACATTTATGAGACGTTTTTATCAGCAGTGGATTTTGTAATGATTCAAGAAGATTGTGAGAACAGGTTTTCCTCTGATTTTAGCCGCAGTGTAGGAGAGCAGTTATGTCTTCACTCCTGAATCTCAACTATTGGCCAGAATGCAAGAAGAATGTAGACGAATTGATAAGTGATGCTGAATATGCTAATGAATAAAGTAGCAGACCACCACTTAGGTTTACATTGTGATTTTGCCATGATATTTCCAAAAACAAGACAATCCTTACAATAATCGAAGATCATTTTTGAGTCTTTAATTTCGAATTTATAGCTCACTACTCATACTCTCGTTTTGAAAATACTATGTAAGAAATTTTGAAGAGACTCAATTCAATAGAATTAAATAGATTATAGAAATTGACTCTATTGGGCTTAGTATGTTGAAAGTGTGGTCCAAATATTCAATTTTTATAAACTTAATGCAAAGCTTAGCGTAATACTAGGAAGATATTTTAACCGATCCAGTGAACACAATAATAAAATAAGTTTCAAATATTTTAATTCTCATTCCTTGAACATTCTTAAAACTAATTCTAATCTTACTTTTTAGATATTTTCTTTCCTTTTCAAGTTTTCATAACTAGTCCATTTTGATTTCATATTATGATACAGGTTGGAGAGTAACAAATTTTATTTGAATTTAAATAAAATAATCTTGAAAGAGATTTGAGTCTTAGAATTGAAATTTTAAAAAAATTCTGGAAAACTAATGCAATTTGATGTTTATTACTCTTTTTTAATATTTCAATCAGCTAATTAGCTATTTTTTCAATGTTAAATGTTCATAATTGAATAAATAATTGATTCAAATGAATTGATTTAATGTTCTAGAATTAATTAAAAATGTCATTTATATGACCTTTGAGCCAAAAGACAAACGTTGTCTAGCTTAGCGAATGGCTATTAATATAGAATTTGATGAAAAGCTTTTTCATATTGATTCATCCCCTTTAACCTTAACCTTGTTTAATCATTAGCTGAACAAAAATAGATTTTTAATTATTTAAAACATAATAGTATGATGAAATCTCGTTGAAAATGTCAACTTATCCAACATAACTCTGCATTCCAATGTACAAAAAAATTAATAAAATGAAAACGTTTTTAGGATTGGAATCTAATTCTCTATAATTTGCCATAGCACATAGCCCATTTCTAATTTACCAAAGCCCAGCATTTTATCCTTTGTAAATTGATTTACAAAGTGTATTTACCACTTCCCCTTTGTTATTATTCTGCAGGGAATTTCCTACTGTTCTGAAATCATTAACCTTACAATCTACAAATTCTCTTATCTCTGAAATCTCCTATTTTCCGCAATTATTATAGGCCTACCCCAATTGATCAGCTGATCATTATCCTCGAAAAAAATAGAAATCTCTTCTATCGGCATCGCAACTGGTTTCTACTGATAGCAGTGGATGTCGCGACACTTTTACAGCTTGTTTGGCACTCAGCCAATAAACGGTGGTCATAAAACACGTGACCAAGTGGCTCACTGTCTCCAGGACCCCAGGCCTATGTCACACAGCAATGATCTCGAAATTTTTAAAAATAGTACAACTAAACGGGAGCTGTTACACAACTGTTTTGATGGTTTTAAATGTTTGGTATTGTTGGAGAGGAGGATTCGTGTTTGTGCGTGCGTGTGTGGATACGATGCATGGCCTTTTTCTCCTTCTCTTTCTATCAATCGATTAGTCTCTCTCACTCCCTTTCGCGTATTCTAACAATCTTTCCTCGTCACTTCATCTTGTCTTCGTCCAACCTATACTTCTCATGTATCGCCCTTTGGCTATTCTGTCTTTTCCGTCCTGCTTTGATAAGCTCTTCTATAACTGCTCTCACTCACTCTTCCTCGCTCTCTCATTATTTTTCTCTCTCATACACTGTCTCTTTCTCTATTCTCTTTCTATCTTCTCTGAAAACAGATACTTCATATTTTATTTTATCATAAATCTTAATTCTCGCCTATCTCTTTCCTTTTATTCTCTCTCTCTCTCTCTCTCTCTCTCTCTCTCTCTCTCAGTGCTTCATTCCCTGTCTCTTCCACTTCCCTAGTCTTGTCTCTCTCTCATTCTCTCTATCTTTCTCTTCTGTCCTTTCTCTTTTCTTTCTCATCTTTACTTTATCTTTCTCCTTATATAATCGTTCTCTCTCCTTTTCCATCTGTTGTATTTCTCCTCTCTCAGTCTTCTTCTGTTTCTCTTTCTCTTGGTCTTCCTCTTCCTATTTCTTTTCCTTCCCATCATTCTTTCCCTTCTCCTCTTTCTCTTTTTTCCTCTTTTCCACTACATTTATCAACTCCTATTCTGTACGTATTTGTTTTCAAATATCTTTAAAATTTCCCCTCTTATCATGAAAGCTAGCTTCCAAGCACTTCATTCTGTTTAATCCTTCTCTTCCAAACTATTATTTTCTTGAATTTCTTTCATATTTTCTCCTCCCATTCCTTCTTATGAAATTAAATTGATAATTGAAATCTGACATGTATTTTCACTTTATAATAATTGTGAAGTCGATTTTCATTTTAAAAGAGTCCGGCTGCAGTCCTGCAGTCGCCTTCCAAGGATAGAAATAGAGGCAGCCATCTTCTCTTTCCCACTTCTCCTCTTTCAGCTCATTTCTTCACTTCCAGATTCTGGGTTGAGTGTAAGAGAGGACCAGGAGTCCTAACTTCGCCTTTAATAAAGGCAATTAACCAATCAATCAATTCTCTTTCCTCCAATAATAATCACCCCTTCATAGTATGAGGAGTGCGTGCGTACATGACCTGTCATTTGCACTATTTGTTGCTTTTTTGATTTGTTATTTTATTAATCTACTGTAAGCTAAATCGTATCTTGAATAAATGAGAGAATTAATTATTCTAAATTGTCCCAAAATTGTTGAAAGCAATAAGAGTCCGATTGGCATTCATAGCATTTCTCTATTGTATTTTAGGTTTAATTTTTCAAGTCCAAGATTGTCTCCTACATTGTAAAGTGTGTAAGTCTTTCACATTCCTCTGAAAACAAACAAATTCTGAATTCCAGTCGGAAAACCAGGTCACTTGAGTTGACTCTTTAAATTCTCTCCATTGCATTCATTCCAGACTCATTGCCCCTACTTCAGTCTGCGAGCTTTGGAATTCAAGCATTGTGATGCATTGCTCAGTTTCTTCATCACCATTTCCTCACTATAGTCTCTCATGCTCTTTAATGAAATGTCACACAGCTGAGAGAAGAATTTCATAGTTGTTGTTACCAAAGAACAACCGAGCTTTTGACTTGTCATTGATCTTCCTACATTCAACTTCTATCTTTATTTTAATAGGTATTTTACTATCAATTCTCTCATTTATTTTTCTAATCAAATAGAACAATATAGGGATCTATTGCTGTGATTTATTCCGGTTTGACAGATCCAACTGTTAATCCAACCTGAAGCGAATCATTCACTTGGGAACATTTGCATTCAAGTAACATAGTTGCGTATTGAAGCAATGTCTGGCCTTACCTCAGTTGAAGTGCCTATATAGCAAGGAAACTCGACGTTGCCAACACCAAGGTTGCTGACATTGACACGAGCAACATTGCCAGATTATCTTGTGACGGGCCCCATCAGATAAATAGACAGGTCTCGTCTCACAACAGCAACAAAGTTAGCGGTCGTCCAATTTTTTAATCGAGAAATTGAGCGAGAAGTTTTTTATCAATTTACCGTATTTTATTTAACATTCAGGTTTTTCAAGCTGCAGTACTCTGCTAGATTAGAAGCCTGATTCTAAAACATCAATTGTTAATAGAGAAATATTATTAAGATGCAATCTTTTAATCCAGGAATTATTTTGTTGATAACTTTTCATGAATTCACTGAATTTTATCCCTCCAATAAGGTTTTTCAAGGTACCGTTCACAGTGATCTATAATTTTTTTCATTTATTTATAAGTTCTTTAAAATAAAATATGGACAAAAGTTAATTTTAGCTAGGTTTATCAATCTTGGTGGAATTGTTTCATTACACCAAAACTCATCAATAATCTCTTCTATATAATAAGAGAAAGCAAGGGTGTTGGATCGTATGATAATCATAATTTTTTTGTCTTATAGTTTCAAAAGAAAGCTTATGTTTCCATTGGGCATTACAGGGTAGTGCGTAGCGCAGCTGATCATCATACTTGAGAATGGGAAATCTCGGTACGGGCTAAATATTTTGCTCACAGTTCTAGTCAACTCCAACAACTAAGTTCCTATTTTCAAAACCAATTTGGTTGAAATCATTTAATTTGTAGAATTTTTTTCTCATAGTTTGATCTGAATTCTGTTCTGTAAGAGAAATTATAAACTTCTATTCTAATCAGCATAATAAATAAATACGTAGTTCTTTTAAACCAGTAATAAATATTCGTAATATTCGTTTTGGCTTAAACGGGGATTTTTGGGAATTATTTTTGTCTATTGATATTATTAAAAACGAATAAAAAAAAACTTAAAACTAAGTTACTTCAATCAAAACTAACTTGGATTAAAAAAATAAAAAATTGAAGGATCTAATGAATTTAAGATGAATTTGACTCAATTTTATTTTGTGGCCGCTGCCACCTGTTATCTACGAGAGAAAAAACTCCACACTGGATCCCGGGCAAAACCGGGTAAAATGCTAGTTAGGCCTGGCCTATCAATAAAGTGAGCGGCTCAATCATAAATCTACCGTTTTTTATTCATTTCTGTAATGTAAACTCCACATTACAAAGCCCTCAGCTCACACCACATTAGATTTATGATCAAATTATTCCTTCTGTTGATTTCATTGTAATCCAATTTTATCACCATTAGAGTAGGATAGAGTAAGATAGATTTTACTTGGATTGATTCTTGTTCTAAATGAGCGCTATAGAACCTACCTTCCAAACTCTTGTCGTTATCTTTTTTTATAAGTAAGATTATATAATATTGGTATGAAAAGAGTTGATTACGCACTCAGTCAGTGGACTGAGTGAGTGACTCAAGTCAACTTTTATCTGTTGAGTTGAACGTTGAAAGCATGAGAGCAGCTGCAATTGACTCAATTTTATTAAAATGAAATAACAAGAATGTCATGCGCCATCTCAATTTCTCAAGTGCAGAGTGTATACTTAACTTTATTTACACCTCTAAGACATTATCAATTCCTATAATTTAAGTATTAGTCTATTTCTTTCAGTATCATTTTCGAACACTCTGGAGGAAAGCATCAAATCTATGATGTGAAACTGAAAAATACTTTCAAAATAGTCGACAGACAACGGTCACAACTTTCACAACTCTTTTATTCTCCACTTTTGTTGTCCACATCTTTCTGTTTTTCTTCTAATTCTCTCTTTTTTGTCCCACTTTCGCAACCCGTTACTTTAGAAAAAACACACAACTGCCCTTGTCTCACTATTCTGTTGTTGGGCCTTATAACTAGAACTCTACACCAAACTATACATTTCTGGTTCCCGAGCATTTTTTACAGGCTCCAAACTGGAACATGGGCGTGGGCACACACTACAAATACTCCGTTGCTTTTATAGAGGATTTAGAGGTTTCTATCAATCTGATACATTGATCTGTGAATGATTATTCCTTTCCATAGCAGTAGTAAGACAGAATTTTTTCGTCATTATCCAATCACCTTCAGTTAATCCTCTAGTTAACTAAAGGTGCGTTGGTAGGAGCCCTGTTAGTATAAGGTTTCCAATTTATAATTGGGGGCAACATTCTTATCTTTAACAAATTACTTCCTCACCTATACTCAATGCAAGCTCCAACTTTCATAATTAAGATTGGATTTATTCTTGTAGATTTCAATGATCCTCTATTTATAAAATGTTTCAAAAATATTTTTAATGAACTCAATAAAGTAAATTACATACAAATTAACGAGGAGTACAATGTACCGTTGGTATTTCCCCAATAATATTGAAATAATAACATTTGTTATTTTTATTTACCTATTTTTATTTATGCCTTCTTGACAATCATAAAATAAAATCAATACTATTTTTCCGATGTCCACAAAAAATAATAAATAAATAGAAAAACTAGAATAAAATTGAGGAGTTCCTAGGACTGGGGAAAATGATTGATTTTTTCAAGTGTAATGAATTATTTCATACATGATATTGAGCTCAAGTCTAATTCCCAATTAGCTTCACTAGCAGAACTGTCAGTCAACTCTGCATGATAAAATCTTTGTATTTTTCATGTTGTATTTGTATATTAATCACAATAACCAAATATTACAGCTACCGGACTGTAATACAAATGTATCCATTAATTGCTTCACAGACTTGAAGTTTTTGAAATAATGACATTTGTTATATGTATTTACCTATCTTATGCCATCTTGACAATCATAAAATGAATCAGTTCTTTTTTATAGTTTCCACGAAAAATAGAAAAACAAGAATAAAATTGAGAAGTTTCTAGGACTTTTGCTTCACAAACACGGTTCATGATCACATTACTTCTGTTATAATAGTAAGTTGTAGAACTAACAATAACGATGTGGAATAGATATATATTTCACCTATCAGACAATGATTAAAAATAACGAATATCACGATCTAATGATGGGAACGAGTTCACCAGGAAATTACGATGAGATTTCATTAGATATAGTTATAATTGGAGTAACCCATTGAATCTTTTGTTTCGTATCATGGATTCCAACACCAGAGCTATCAGTTCTTTTGTAATTCAAATCCAATGAACTCGCTTCTCGCTTTATCAAGTGAAGTTTTGTGATAGCAGTCCCTGTATTTGATTGGTCTTTTCTGAAAGGTCATGCAACTCTTGACCGAGTTCACAATCCGATAAATTTGTTCGGCATGTGTCGCGTCCAATAAAAAATCACCAAAAATAAATCATTATTATTCAGTTGTCAGTTGTCATTACAAATCAGTTGTCACATTTCCAGATAATATAAATTATCCAGAATGTCCAATTAGCCAGCAATCAAACCCTATCATTCTACTGTGTTATTGTGAGCAACGATATTGCCTAAACATAATTATGTAGCATCATTACTTATGTAAGCTGATGAGTGTAAAATATTATGACGAATTCATAATTATTGGCTTTTTAAATTTATTATATTTCACAATCTATTCAACTTATTCTTTATACCTTTCTGTCTCTGTATCTTTCGCTGAACCATTTTGTGAGCGAGCAGTTGAAGAACCACGTAAATAATATAATAAATTATAAACCCTTTCAGTGGTAGCCGCGAGCCGTAGCAGGTATCTGTTCAATCAGATAGGCTGCGTTCTCGTAGGTCCTGTTTGTAACGGTGACCGATTAGATTGACCAGCAAAAAAGACACTGATGTTCTCTGATGTAGAATCACTTCCCGTTGGTTCGGAACCCACCTAAAACTGTAGGTCCAACTCATCAATCACCATCATCCAACTCATTACCGACGCACAGGTTTCAAACATATGAGCTTCATCCTCCAACAAAAAAAAAAAAATCTTATCATCACTCTTCCAATAGACGTACTCTTCGTCCACCCCCTCCTACAATCTCTTCTTTTTCTCCTCTTCATCATATTCCTCAGTTCTCCTCTTCCTTTTACTTTTCCTCTTCCTTCTCCTCTTCTCTTCACCGTTTTTCTACTCCTACACCTCTCTTGACACGATCAAATCCCTCCTCACGTCCCGCTTTTTTTACTATACTAGTCACAAGTACCCATTATATATTTAATATTTATGTATGAATATTTCTATATTATATGAGTGCCTAATGATAATTATTATCTTGCCTATTATTTTAATGTTTGATCAATCTTTTCATCAATTATTCGTTGAGAGATTTTTTCAAAACGTATGGATTAAACTGAAAAAATAATTTAAAGAGAAATATTGAAAGAATGCGATATATTTGAAAAAATCAATACTCACTTAATTGTTATTGATTAATTTATCACATTCTTCAATAATTAAACTGGCATAGCGGCGACAACGACGACGAAAATGAAAAAGGAACTACTCTGTGAGAATAGGTAATTAATGATAAGATAAGAAGGAAAAAGAGTACAGAAGAAAGTGAGGAATTAAGTGAGTAGTAACAGGTTTTTGAAATATTCATGACCTCATGAGATACTAAGCAGAATAGAGGAGAGTTCCATACAAGAATTTGATAAAGACTTACTTCTTTATGTATTTTTGGAATCAGTGGAAAATTGTTTTTTGAAAAGGTGTAACAAACTGTATAGAAGATAAAAGCACATTCGGTTTGACTCACACTTACCTGAGCAGCATAGCATGAGAAAATAAACTGCCAATAAAAGAATAAAAAATGCAAACCTGAAACATATGAACGGAAGAAGAGTTCTGTGACCTAGACTCGAAAAATTGAAGGTCGTCCAGACTTGATTTCATTAACATTTCTGTTACGTAGTGAATGGTCTTCACAATTTCTATTTTGGTGCTCAGTTATCATAGGAGCGTACTATACTGCACAAGAATAACTCAAGACCATTAATATTATTATTAAACAAGTTACATAATGACCGGGTATAGTAGTAAAATTTTTTATAGCTCTTCATAAAATTCACTTTCTGCTACGACAGTATGCATTCATTGCTCTCAGAATAGTATGAAATCAAAACTAATCTGGAAGGGAAATCTTTGTGTTAAAGTTGGGTTTGTCCTTTCGAATGATAACGGATATTTCGAAAAGTACCTCAATTAGTTTAATATTAGTTATTAGCCTATAATTTGAATCGGAAGAAGACCATTCAAGTTATACTTTTTTTTAAAGGCGTTTGTTTCAGCTCTAGGCAATACTCAACATACAGGGCGATTTCTCAACAAAAATAAGGGCTGTGATAAACTTTAACTTCAAAAATATCAAATGAAAAACAACCTTACACTTTTTATTTGAAAAGATGTTGGTAAGGTACTCCTCCTTTAGGAGCTTGAAAATTCCCTTATGTACTGACTGTTAAAAATAAAACTGCCATATGTTATTTGATTATTACATATACTCTACAACTGCAAACACCACTCATTGATATTAAAGATTTTCATGATGCAAACTGAATCTCGGTGGGTTTTCCATTGGATGGTCTTTGACTGTTAAAAATAAAACTACCATATGTTATTTGATTATACATAATATAATAGCCTGTATGAATATCATTTACTTGAAACTGTTCACCGGCAAGGTCTGGCATTCTCATCTCTATTATGAGAGTCTACCTTTTTATCGAAGGAGTGATTAGAAATGAATATATAAAGATTTATTGCATCTTTTCTTTGAAAAACTCTCTTTTTAAGCAGTAATATGATGTGGCGATAATCATAAGAAATATTTTATTAAAACTGAAAGATAATTTACTCCTATTACAATAAACCAATAATTGATTAATTTCATGATGAAATATTACAACTTTTGTAAATTCACAGTGTAATAGAATTAGAATTTTGTTAATTCTAGGGTCTACTGAGTCTTGCTATAACTGGGTCTGGCTGAGTACGACAATTGATCAATAATTCTTTCCAGTATTGGAATTTCAGAAGTTTTTGTGTGTAATTCCTCCACAGTAAATGTAATAGGAATAATTTTTTAGGAAATTTTGGTTATTACTAGGTAGCATTAGTTTGAGAATGTATCAATTGATCTAACCAGTATTCTGGAAATGTATTCAGTATTCTGAATTCTGGAAATGACTGTATCTGGCCAATGCGAAGCCTATGGAGTAAATGTGATGAGAAACATTTTTTTTCTAATTTTCAACTAATTTAACGTGCATTTCTCGCCTTTAGGGACAATTATAGACTACGAATCAAAAAAATGAAAACCAGCAAAGTTTTTAAAATGTGTTTGAAAATTCCAAGTTTTTAAAATGTGTTTGAAAATTCCAAGTTTTTAAAATGTGTTTGAAAATTCCAAGTTTTTAAAATGTGTTTGAAAATTCCAAGTTTTGAAAATGTGTTTAAAAATTCCAAGTTTTTAAAATTTGTTTAGTTAATCATGCAACCATGCCTCGTGATCAGAAAACTCTCAATCTATTTTTTCATATAGTTTCTGATCATCTCTATTCAATGTCTGATTAAAATTAATTATTTTTTCAATAAGAATGACAATAAAATTAATTCAAAATACAGTCAATTCATTTTTTCACTTGGTTGACATCTATATTCAACTCCTTACTTGACAAACTTGATTTGATTAGAAGATTATGATTTTATTATTGAATTCGTATTCGAAAGGTCAAATAACATGTAGCCTCCAACAATTGGTTTGCTAATTAAACGGCTCATTACAACAGTAATTGATAAAAGGAGTTGATATAAATTATTTTTGTATTGAATGCTAATTGAAAAATTAATATCTGCACTTGTCAACCAAACATGATTAGAAGGTCAATAATTCAGACTGAGTGGACAATAATAATTGATTGTTAAAATTGAAAAAAAAAACAGGAAGGTGCATTCACCCGAGTAGTAGAAAAACAAAAATCATCCAAGTTTTTCAAAATATATTTAAAACTTCCAATTTTTAACCTTTCAAATTATAAACAATTTTTTAGTTTAACCTATAAAATACTATCTGAATAGAGAATTAGTAATTGAGTTTTAGATAAATTACAATGCCCCCATGAAGGGATAAACTAAAAAATAAAATTCTTGAACATTTGATAAACTAGACAATAATTTGTGTTTGATTAGACAAACCAACGTTAGACTTTCTCTGACGTAAGCTTTAAAACTAATAGCGTAATTATTGTACTTGATGTTATAATTTTTCACATCTAAATTCAAGTATATTAATTAAAAATGAAATACTGCAGATTTAAGGAGACACAATTGGAAAAATTCTTAAAAGATAATTGAAAATAGATGAATATTTTTCTTTCTATTCATTTTGAAAAATTAATAAAATTAAGCCGTAGCAACCTCTTCTATCACTAAATTCACAAAAATGCTGAATAAATCACAACTAAATTGAATAAAGAATAATGAAAATATTATAAAATAATTATCAAATAAACGAGATATTGTTGAATATTGCTAAGTGGAGTCAGTTTGATATCTTATGTATTAGCCAATTCGATTGGGAGATAGGACATAGAAAGTAATGCCAGGATTTGAAACTTCAAGTAGCCTACAGTAAATTACAGGTCTTAATGCTTTAAAATTAATTTTTCTGAAAGTGATTTTAAAAGATTTTCTTTTTTGTAATTCTAAAGCCTGTAAGCTGATCCTTGAGAGTTGTCTTGGCACATAGATTTGTGAATGTTAAATGTAGGGAGCCATGAAGAGAAATAATAGAACATTCAGTTTCCGAAGCTCAACATCAAGAATGATTAAAAAAAATCATGTCTATCTTCAATTTAATTTATTTTTCGTTCCACTCGGTAACAAAGCGGAGATGATTTTAAATTGACAGTTACGTACAGTCAGTGTGCGTGAAATAAAAATTAGAGAACTATTCTTTTGTTCTTTGTTGTGACGACTGAATTCGAAATGGAGGACTCCATCTCTTACATAACTTTGAGCTCGTCATGCATCTTAGTTGATGAGAAGTTCTGATTGATTGGGGAAATTTTATGAATTGTTCTATGTAAAATACTGATGGAATAATTTTAGTTGATGTACGCTTCAATTTGATAATAAATGTTTTATATTGAATTATTCCCTCAATCAAAATAAAGTTTTCAATAATAAGCATAATTATTATTGGAAATAATAAATTATTGACCGCTGAATTATTATTATTATAAGACGTAAAACTCCCAAAGTGAAAGACGCAGAGTAAAGATGGTTCATTTTTTGGACTTGTTCTTCTTGTTTGCTCACCAGCTTTTCATTTTTTGAGCGGATTCAGCTTTTCTCTCTTTACTCCATTTTGTTCCAACTCTTGGAGGTTTTGTCTGTGATATAGCTTCCAATTTATAAAGTTTTATTCTGAATTTTTTTCTATTGTAAATTTCTTTGTTGGTTATTTTGACCAGTACTAGGTCTTTTTTAACATTTCGTATTATTATTATTATTATTATTATTATTATTATTATTATTATTATTATTATTATTATTATTATTATTATTATTATTATTATTATTATCATTATTATTATTAGTATGATTATTATTATTATTATTATTATTGGAAATTATAAAATTTAAAACTCAAGAGAAATTGATTACCTACATAGCTCACAGAAAAGAAACTACTTCTATTTTTTTATGACTTCCTAAAGCCAACTTCCCAGTGTACTACAAATTCTACCGAGTCACAAGATACAGGTTTTCGATCATAATCTATGAGATCGAATACCGAAATACAGTAACAGATTATGAAATAGTTCAGCTCCATAATTAGCAAGAAGCATAATTTTTAGTCTAGTATCAAATAACAAAACTCACCAGAATGTCCTTCAGTAATCCGTGAGAGCAAAACAGAGAGCCGCAATCCATCTGAGTCAACACTGGTACTGTGAAGGTTCGTTTTTGGAACCAAACAAGTTAAAGGCTGTTTCAGAAATGTAAATCAGGAGAACTTTCAAAAAACACAAAACAATTCTGCCCTACAACTTTCTCTTCTCCAACACGAATTTTACTAACAATGGAAGACGTATTCAAATGCCTTGTAGCTATTCTTTTTACCTTACGTAAAAGGGGGACACCAACGAAGGAACAATGTAAAATAGTCCTTATACCAGCAAAAAGGGAATTTTATCTGCGTTTTTGGGTGGTCTTTCAATCACTTCAACCCTTTTTATTTGTCTGCCTTTTTGAAATTATTCAAGTTATTCAAAGTCGAAGTGATTAAGGGAAGTGATAGTAGACTGCCGTAACAAGTATCAGAGATAAGCTACGAAACTCAAGCTATCTTTCCATATAATCTATGTTTCATTATTGAAAGTTCCATGTTCTTGTTTTTTCATCAATTTTTTCAATTCTTTATTTTTCACCAAAATCATTACAACTGACAATATACATTAAGAAAATACAATGAAATATTAAAACTTTAACACATTAACAAAAAGCAGTAACATTTGAAGTGAGAAATGACCTATCCAACTATGGTTACATGTACTAGGATAGGTCAAGTTTGGAAATTGGTAAGGATAAGGATGGGATCAGAAAGGTTGGACTATATGGGAAAAACTATTCATCTGGGAAGAGAGCTCACAATTTGAAAAAGTATCTATGTCTAATCCAATTTTCAATTATCATTTTAGTAATTTTTGACTTATATCTACTATGTTGTAAGAAATCTTCTGGAACTTCATTGATGATTTTTGTACTTATATAAATTAATTGTCTCCTAATTGATTCTATGTTCGTATTGTAAACCCTGTACTGATTTGTTGAAGGCCTCAAACTGTAATGTCCTACCATGTTACTGTTTGTGAGTGGAAAACTTATTTTATATCAATCACAAACTTATTTGCGCACTTTGCCTTAATTAGCCTGTGCTTTGTTTTTTAGACAGGTTTTTCACCCCTAGTCTTTCATATTTTTGCGACTCAATACGCAAATGCCCAGTCTGCCCATTTGCAAAATTTGGGGTTTCTTGTGATTGACAAGAGCATGGTCCACGATCTATTATCGTGGACCATGCTCTTGTACTTCATCAATACTTGTATAGCCTTTTTGCTCACATAGACTATATTCTCTTATGAAAATAATTATGTTCTTGATTATAAATATATGTTCTTTGCCCACTGTTCCTTACTACTTGATCTTAATGGGGTTTTTTCATAGTATTTTCCACTCTCAGTCTCCCTCATATTTTGGCCCTCTCCAATACTTGTCCCCTCTACCACCCAATTTTTTTTATTTTTCTAACATCAAGTTCACCTATTAGAGAGCTTCTGGTTATCTAGTAATAAATCTATATTGTAGGTCATTTTCTTGTATTTTTTAGAAATATAATAGTGTGCTTGTGCTCTATTTTTGCATTTCTCTTGTTGCATTCAATTTTTCAAATTGTTTTAATCAAAATTTCTAAATGTTTTTCATAATTTGTATTTAATTGTTGTATTAAACTTTTCAATATGTTTTAATGAACATTTTGATTTTGTCTGTTCTTCAGGCTCACTGAGTATGCCCGGCATGGGCGTGGGCCCGGGCCACGAATGGGTGGGCCAAGTCTCGGTGCGGAAAAAGCGCAAGCCCTACTCGAAATTCCAGACACTGGAACTGGAAAAGGAGTTCCTATACAACGCCTACGTTTCCAAGCAGAAGCGATGGGAGCTGGCCAGAAACCTGAATCTGACCGAGCGACAGGTGAAAATCTGGTTTCAGAATAGGCGAATGAAGAACAAGAAGAACAGCCAACGGCAGGCTCAACAACAAAACAACAACAATAATAATAACAATAACAACAGCAGTAGCCATCACCATTCTCATGGGCATCCTCACCATCTTGTCAACCATCATGGTACAGCAGCCACCAACGGCGCTATAAAACATCATCAGTGACAAGTACCATTCTCTGGGGTTGTGTTTGGACATCATCTTCATCATCATGGTGTTGCTACTTCGTAAACACTCGAAAAGCAACCATAGATGAGTGGAGCACTGATCTTTGTTTAATTTAAATAATTATTGAGAAATTTCAGTTTATGTTTTTCCACCTTTGTAGTATTTATCTCTGTTTAATTGGAATTATTTGAAAAATAGTTAATTATATTATTATAATATATATTTAGTGGCCAAACACCACTTAATATAATTATAAGGCATCAAATCACATTCGGCTTGTCTGACCGCTTTATTTACCACTTCATTCAGCTTTATTTTCGAGAATTATTGTGCTTCATGGCGGATTTTTAATGAAACAGACCTAGCCTAAGATTTCGATTCCAAATTTTAAATTTTGTGAAAAGCAGTTTTGGGCAATAGCCTGTTGTATTCACATTGATTGTATGTTAGTTCAATGAATAAATAAATAAATAAATTAAGTTTAGCAAGGTGAATCCAGAGGGCAGGTGAATCCAGAATCTATGGATAAAAATATCCACGTCATAAATTGAATGAGTTTAAGGATCACAACTTTTTGTAACTGAATCTTAAGCTTTAAATCAATATTTATTCATGAAATTATTAGTTGATAATGAAACAACAACTAACTTATAGAAAAAAATAATTGAAATATTTTGAAATTTTGTTTGAGCAATTCAAAGTCTACAGCTTTTAAAAATTAAATGTTCCAGTACTGTACCTGTACTGTCATCAACGTTGAGAAATAGTTATTTGGATCTTTTAATTATTGATCATTTTAATGTCACCAATGTATTATTGATATTAGAGCAAAAACGCCAGTTATGAACTAGCTTATTTTAATCAAATATAGAACATTTTCTATTTTTCTCAATGCTAAAGATTACTTAAAAGTTATGAAAATTAAAAATTTCATTGTCATTTATTGTATTAGGATCCTCAATGCTAAAGATTACTTAAAAGTTATGAAAATCCAGAGTAAGAAGATTTTCATGAGAAAATTGATTAAGTCTACCTCGGTTCTATGTAGATAATTATATTCCCATCAGTGATTACACACTGTGAAAGGAATAAAACTTCTAATGAGTCTACTGGCTCAGTGAATGTCTGAATAATTTGATTCTCAATGAATAGTTACTGTTATTTTTATGGGATTGAAGGATTTTGAAGGATCTCAGTTCATAGTCAACTAAGTAGAGGTGCCAATGAATTATATTATTGCTTAAGTGCGGTAATTTAGTTCTATGTGGTATTCCTCAACCCAACAACTCATTGGTTGATATCACTTAGAAAAAGAACAAAGATTAACACTCAAAAATGTGAATCGTCTAGAAAAGAAGATCTTGATATTTTGAAATTCAGTAGGTACTCATGACCTCAAAAGAACCATAAAACTGTAATTATCATGATTCAGGATGAAAGTTAAAGAATTAATTTGTTATACTGTAGATGCTCCAACTCTTGATTTGGTGTGAAATTGATATGTTTCTACTTTTTCACTGCTCAAGTGAAAAATTTATCAGCTTAGTTATATTATGATCAAATTTCATTGTCATTTATTGTATTAGGATCAATTCCATCCTATTTTTCTATTAGAATATAATTTTCAAAATTTCTAGCAGTAATTTCATTGGTGATCGATTTATATAATGTTTGCTTTAATTCGTTTCTTATTCTAATTGTGCAATATTTTTCACAATTTTGATGAAAAAATCGATGATTTTAATATCTAGTTGAGACAATTATTGTAAAGTCAAGTTTATCAATAGTTACATCTACTGTTATTAATATTTTCCAGATGTTTTTGACAAACTATAAAAATATCTTTATATTTAATTGCTATTAGATTTTTTTGTACTAGTCAACGGTAATTGAATGTCATTCATTATTTCAAGAGTTTGAAAAACTCCATTCATAAGCGGGAAAAAGATGAAAGTTTTTTCTATGAGGTGGGAAAAATATCAAATAATGGCTATAAATGAGTTTAGTTGACCATTTCACTAGCTATTTTAGGTTATTTTGAGCTATTTGAATAGCTATTCTATCAGAACAACAATTTTATTCAATTCTTTTTAAAAAAACTTGCTTTTTAGAAAAATTATTTTCATAAAACTAGTTACTCGTAACTAAGAATCAATTATTTAAATATTAATTTTTCCCAATTAAATCATTAATGCGTGTAGCTCATTCAGATCAATCTATATTCCAACAAATTTATATACGTGTAGCTTCTTTAAATTGATAATTCAATTGTATCATAATGTGTCTTTTTTTTAAATAAACTTTTTTCAATTCGGAATCAGTCGGTTTTGATCAGTGCTTTCACTCTAAAACTTTGAAGATGACTTTGCTGCCAAGGATCTCTTCGACCCCAGAGAATTTGGAGCTGGATGGTTTAGCTTTAAGGATATTATTATTTATTTGAAACTAACTCATTGAACACTGAGAGAAAACAAAAGACATCGAGTTGGCGTGTAAAATAGTTGAATTCTTAGTCGTGATGTGTGTAATCTGTGTTGATTTCCGCGTTTAAAATGTGTTTGTATAATTTCTGTTCTGTTAATATTCCTCATAGACAAAATAATATTAATAATAGTCAACCTGTAAGTGATTCGTATAAGTTACTAAATGTTATTTGTGTAATCGAATGAAATGAAAAAGATTATCCTGACTAAGTAGTACGTTTTAGTGTTGCTGAAAAGTATGTAGTTAAATGAATACATTGTTATCTGTACTTTTTCTATTATAGTTATAGAACATGTAAATAGCTAGCGTTTAATCCTATTAATATTGATGATATGAAATCCTACTAGCTTAAAATTTTTATGGAGACATTGTGAAGCTTGTTCGAGAATCTAGGATGCTTGCACACCCAAGCTTCTTTAATTACAATTTATTGGTGTATCGTATGTTCGTTTTTCTTTTTTAATGTTATTTAAACAAATGTTGATTTTTGTTATTTTGTTTGTTTGTAATCGGGAACATGTTAATGTTTTTCAAAATCCGTTGATATTTATTTTTTCACGTTACATTGACTACATCACATAAATTTTATGACAATTGATTCTACTTCCCAAACATTAGAGAAATTCACTTTATTCATTGATAAATTCCACTCAAAGAGGAATTGAAATGTAAAATATCAATCATCACATTATTTCAACGTTTTTGAAGTATTAGAGATTGCATTATCGATTACGCAAATGCTAGTCTGACCACCCCATGCATCTGCCTGCTCTAAATGAATAGACTCATAGAGTGTTCAAGTTAGCATTAGCGTTATCGTTAACTTTTACCCAAACTCTCAATTCTTAAAGATTTGGACAACTATAATAAATTTTGACTTGATAAAGTAAGCCATGTTGGAAATTCTTTATCTCAGACCTTTTCAAATAGGGAAAAAATGTTGCATAAAAATTATTGTCTCAAGAAATGTGATGCTAAGAGAGTCAAATTGAGCTTAACTCCTGTTCATATTCATAGGATATCAACTCCTGAAACTCTCCATGGATGTTCTAAGTCTTGAACGATAGAAAAAAATACTTTTTACAATAAATAAAACTAGCCAGATAATCTTGGGACCCTCGAAGTGAATGGATTCTATAAGCGATTCTTGCCTTCTCTTCCCGGTTTTTTATTCCCGGAATCTCTTATTCCCGGTTTATTTTTCCAAATTTACACTTGGCTGTCTTTTTTTCTCTTTATCCCTTTATCCAAAAATTTGGCAAATAAAACATTAATAAATTTTCAAATAAAAAAAATCCAAAATGTTTATGAAATTGGTTATTTAAAAAAATTATTACTACCCACCAGACCATGTTCTACTGTGAATGCAACGCAGCATATTATTATTTGTTCTATTCCAAGCCAACACATTATTGAAACTTTGTACTTAAAATATTTTATTGAGGTCATCAGCTAATCAGAATTGAAAAGTTCTGATAGTTGCCCAATTGGCTGATAGCGTAATGACCTAAGGTCAAATATTGTCACCACTGTGTTTTGACATCGCATTATTTTGATGCTATTGCACTCAATCATGTCTAAAATCAGAGCATAAACATGTATTTCTAATTCTTACACTGTTATAGTAATCTTATTTCAACATTTAAAAAAATTTCTTCAACATTCATGTTGACAAAGATTAACACAAAGTCCACTTCCATGGAAATATGTCACTCCATTATATAGGGTCGTGATTTAATAGAAATTAACATAAAATTTGGGTGTGAAATAAGAAGTAGTCTTTTTTCATTGACTTCAACAATAATTGAGTCCATGAATTAAGCGAGAACAGGAATCATGGAGTCTCTAACATGAAAGAATTTATCAGTTTTACAAAAATATTGAAGAAACATTAAAATAATTCTCAATATGTTTTAGATACAGCGTAGGTTAACCGATGTATGATAACAATACCCTGAAAGGTGTTCTTTGTAATATAATCTAAATATTGAACTTTTAAAATATCCTGTATCATTCTGTATAATAGGTATATTTATTCAGACAATTAATTTTGGGTACCTAGTTTGAAATGAATGTAAATTTATAGACTCAATATGATTAATATGTTGATTGGGTATAGCCAAATAATAATTCGAAATACTGTATTTTATAAAATGATAACAATTGTGTAATAAATAATATGAGTTTGATGAGAACTTAGAATGTGTAGTTTCAACAATTTTGAACAACTTATACTGTAGAAATTACTCTTGACAAATATGTATTTTACAATTTCTAGAAGTTCTTTTTATCGTTATACTGCTATTGAAAGTGATTAATTTTACCAATCTTCTGTGATTAATTCTCTAGTTTTGTAATAGAAGATTTTTAAAATTACCTTTTGTCTTGAAATTTATTTATAACTTTATAATAAATACCATGTTTTGAATTTTGGAGCTGATTATGAAGATAGTTTTCAAGTCCAAACACGAACGAATTGATTACAGTAAGTTAACTGTGGGGCTCACCAGTCCTTGAGAATATTACTACAATACCATTGATACCACTTTTACAATATTATGGTTCTACAGAGAGCTGTTTGTAATTGAAAAACTAAAATAATTCCAACTAAATAAATATCGTAAAATTTTAATCCTTTCAAGTCTCATTCAACTGTTAGATAAAAATCATGTTCTTTATTGCTGATGATGATGCCCGCATGAGTCCGAGACTTGTACGTGGGTAATGAGGTGAATGATTACACATATATGCCTGACGGTGGAGCGGGATTCGAACCCACGACCACTTAAACGACAGCAAGTTGTATTATTGTTTCTTAAATGTGTGTAGTAATTTTTGTTATTGTTGTGAGACAATTTGTTATAGTGTTATCTGAACCAACCACAATAAATATTCAATTTTTATAAATCCAGGAAAATATTAGTAATAGGTTTTAGGTATCAATGATAATTATTTACTGTTCAATACATAATGGTTGATTTAATTCAATTTTTTTTGAGACTGAGGTTTATTTTATTTTTGTAAAAAAATCCCACATAAAACATTCTGGAATTTCTTATACCAACATTTAATTTAGATACCTATTCCAGGTTATTCCATATTCTTCTTTACTATGGAACTACTGCATGTTTTTTTAAAATAGTGCAATTCTTCCAATGGAGTCGTAATTGGATTATGACTCTAATTATAAGTAATTTCTTTTATAGAGTATTTTTTTATTATTTATAACAAATATTACAGAATAAAATTATTTCATGATAAAATTATCTTCTAAACTCTGAATATTATGATGGGATTATATTTTTGACAATTTGTTCCGATGATACTATGTGCTCAATAAAAAAATGTTATAGACCTTATAATTTCGCTTATGTATTGTTCTTGGAGGAAATTCCGTAAAGACTTATCAGTATTATCTATTTTCATTTGGATTGTGTTTATCTGAAATGTTGATTTGCTTTGAAATGTGTAAGTTATTCAATGTATCTTTTGTACAAAAATAAAACAGAATTTCTCATGTTTCAAAAACAATGAAGTGTTCAAATTGTAGAATGGAACACGAAAAATTGCGGTTCAATTTTGACAATTGTAAATATTTTTCCTAATGCTTTCAAAGTACAACAATATAAATACTCTCATTAATAATTTGATCTCAATGCACCTAAACCTTGAATTTTCCCAACTTCCATCATTGTAGGCCTGTTAGTACTTTTTAAAACATTTTTTTTCTCATTTTTTTGGGAAGTTCTACCGATATGATTCACATTTTCAGGTTGCAGAAATGGGCTATACGAGTGATGGTAGGGGAGAATACGAACAAGTTGTCGCCCATATTTTAAACAGTTGCAGATTCTTCCTCTGTCTAGCCTTTCCATTTTTTAAAGTATTCGCCTTATTAAAAAAACGAAAATAACTTAATTAAAGGATCTATGATTCATACATACGAAGCAAGGCAAAGAAACCAAATAAGAGATCACAGCCATAGAACAACACTTTACGCTAAGGGCATCAAGGGCATCAAGGGCTTAGGAATTCATCTTTCCTGCCCGTATCAGAACACTTCCAATTATTAAATTTAAGAATGAGTTGAAAAAAGAATTACAAGAATTTTGTTTTTACTCCATTCCGGAATATATTACTCACTATGCCAACACAAACCATACATGACGATTTTAGAATTATAATGATTTTAATTTACATTGCATATAATGTTTTTATCCCATATGATAGCAGGACTTCTTTTAGTAGAACATAATATCTTTGACAAATCCAGATACCCCTTCTATAGGAGGTCAGTGGACGCTGCCATATCTATCTATCTATCTTAGACTAAATAATGAACATTTTAGAATATTGCTCCAATTTCTACTTCCATTCGTCTACACGGATGAAGAAAAGTTACGTTTTCTAGGTGATTTTAGTTATTGTAGGTGATGTAGTAATTTATTATTAAGCTACATCGAACACTAAAAGCATTAGAATGTAGAGTGCATACACAGGATTCTCAGAGTTGAAAATGTTTATGTCAAATAGAAATCATGCAACGAAAGAACAGCAAAAAAGTTGATTTACCCATAATATTCAAGAATATTATAGGCTACTCAGAAGATCATGAAGCTATCATATGCATAGGAAAAAATGCATGTTTACGCTCAATATTCGAGAAAAAATCCACAGTCTTTGCCTGTTTCAGTCACAGCTATCAAACAAGATTTAAATATTTTTTCAAAAAATTCTTACAACTTTATTCCGTACATATAACAGTTATTCTCAATTGATTTATCCCTTTTTTTATGATCTAAGTTTCCTTCATGAGAATTATTAGGTCTATGATATGAAATATATTCTAATAAATGTTGTATTCTTGTAGACTTTTTTCTATCTGTGCGAATATATATATATATTTAGATGCTGACCCTTAATTACTTCTGATCTCATTGCTCGTAGGCTATTATTATCGTATTACCGTACTCCTCCCCAATAACCGTAGCTGACGATCTGGCATAACTGGCAACAATAAAGATACAATATGAAGTTGAATTTTACTAGAAATTTACAATAAATGCTCAAGTAAAAACAAGTATCATTGTGGTTAAATATGCTGGATACGAGACGAACTGAGAAAAGTTTTCTGAATCATTGAACATAAACCCTGTATAATAATTGAACAGGAAAACTAAAATAATAAATATTTTTCCAAGCAAAGGGTACATGGAACACTTACTACAGGGAATAGATCCGTAATGATGATTTGATCATTGCTGAGCTCATCTCTTCAAAATCAATCTATAGATTGTATCTATATATCGATCTATGTATATAAATTGACACATATATTATGCTCTCATTGGTAGGTACAGGCTACAGGAATATAAAGGTAAGTGAAATGTGGTAAGATATGGTGAAAGTGTGGTATTTTCTATTAACAACCAAATTGGAAATCGGAAAGATGAAATCATTCATTGATACTTATTTTTTCCTTGAAGTCTCCTTGAGTCTGAGTGTTGGAAACACAATTTTGAGGTGGAATGGGAAGGATTTTACAAGTAATAATTATGCTTGTTATATTGCTAGACCTATAATCTAACTACTAGTCAATTTATGTTACAGTTGATTTAAAATCAACTGAAACTAGATGTTATCCAAAAAAAATTTCGGAGCCCATATGAGTTTGAGGCTTGTGCGTGGGTAGTAAGCTGATTGTAATGATGTTATGTATAGTGGACCTGTTTGTAACGGTGACCAATTAGATTGGTCAGCAAAAAAGACACTGTTCTCTGCTGTAAATCCACTTCCCGGTGGTTCGGAACCCACCCAAAACTGCTGGTTTACTGTTGGATTTATCTCGATCCATTCAATGCGGCACAATAGGATCGGGCGGATTCATACAAAAGAAAATTCAAATAATAGACAAATCAGATTGGTTTCATTCTAAATTAAATAGATTGATAACTATTTTTAACTAAGAAAATCAAGTCACAATTATAATGTTATAATATAATCTGCAATAACTAATACTTCAAATACTTTGGTGAATTTGAAATGAACAAGAAGTTTGTCAATTCCACGTTTTGAGTGGAAAAACGAGAAATCGACAAACTATCATCTTTCCTGTTTTATCATGAAGTTCAACATCATTTTTAATATCTCATTCTGAATTGACTCATACAAACTGTCTCAACTATGAATAGCACAATTTTTAGTCGAAACCAAAGTTCGAACCCTTATTTTCTTGCATCATCAACCTCTTATCAATATTATCAAACGATTTAATAATAATAATTCTACAATGTTCTATAATGTTAAAAACGAATGTGCAAAGATACAAACCTAAATAAAATCTAAAAATAATGTTCAAAGAATATATTCACTATAAGTACTACTAGACTACAACTTATCTATTCTTCAGGATTATTCCCAAATAAGTCACTGGTTTGTGTGTGGGTAGGTGAATGACAATATATAAATAACATAAATGTATCGGATATCTCAAAGAGATGGTGGAAACTGGAAACAAAGGAAGGGTTTACACCAGTATTAGACTACATTATGTCTAAGAAATAAGCTGAGGAAAACTGCTATTTCAGTGAAAATTGGCAAAAATCTAGCCAGAGCCAGCCTGGAATCCAGCCCTAGACAGAAAATCTATTCACTCTAGTCACAGAGTTCACAAGCTTATCATTTAAAACATTAATGTGTTACTTTGATCTGTTATACATATATGTATATATTTTGCATGTTGTATTATATGCGTATGTGTCAAATGGTCAAATGGTCGTATGGTCTCCTAACTGTACCCTGCTTATATGTGTATGAAGCTACTTTATATGTAAAAACGAATGATATTAACCAAAATCTTGATGTACATGATTATAATACAAGAAGCCGAGGAGATTATCACTTGGTGAGTCACAATAGTAGCTTATTCAAACAAAAACCTAGTTATATTGGTAGGAAATTCTACAACAAGCTACCGCAGTTTTTGAAGAGTCTTGAAAATATAGAAATATTTAAAAAACAATTGAAGAAATATTTAGTTGATAAAGCTTTTTATAGTGTACAAGAGTTCCTTTCACATCAAAATTAAGCCTCACCTCAACTAATTGAAGTAATTATGGTATCTAGTGTATACTATTGTTGATCTGACTTGTCTTATACTCCTTAACTGGAGTCTCCAAGACGTAATCTACAAAAAAAAAAAAAAAAAAAAAAAAATGAATAAATTAAAATAAGCAAATTGGTAAATGACAAATTTGACAAATGTTGAAGGGGGATTCGAATTGTTATCAAGTCAATCAATTGGACTTGATTGAGGAATGATTGAGTTCTATGTTTCCTCTACAAAATTCGTTTTTGTCACATTACAATTGTTAAATATTTGTTCTTGAAACGAAAGCACTATCTTTCATAATATCGCTATACATTTTAATTTTAACCTGACCACTCTATGCCTCAATTTGCTATGATTGCAAGAAAATTCAGTTATTGACAAAGCTCAGATCAACTTAAAAAAAGACTGTTAAACCTACGCTGAATCTAAACATATTGAAAAATATTTTCATATGAGTTATACATAACCTATGATAACCTACATAATAACTCATAATAAGATACATAATAACTCATAATAGCATACATAATAACTCACACACTGCAGAAACGCTGAAGTTTGCTATCGATCGAAAGTTTTGCACTGTGGACAGACCCTCTTTAGGCGCAAGGTTTATTATCATTAATGTCTTATCATTTACCCACACTCAAATGGTAAGCCAAGCCTCGCTTCAATGCGCACTTCTACAATGAACTTGCATATTATTTTAGACAATATTGGACACACTCTTTCAGCCGTCTATGAAGTGCTTGTGAAAATGTTGTGAATAGTTAGTATTTTGTAATAAAAAATATTTTTTCTAAATTGAGCTGTTTGATGAACCTGAATATTCGATAGTGTGAGCAAACTGTACTAACGATGAAGCTAATTCTAACCCGACCACTCTACTACTCAGGTTGCACTACAGTATCTTGCATTAAGAGCAGGTGGAGGCATAGAGTGGTTAGGTTGGAGTTAGCGACGTTGTTGGAGTAGCTTTACTCTAACTCTCTATTGAACGTCTTTGAATAACATAACTGAAGAACTGAAGTTAATGATAACGAAAAATGTTTTATATTACTGGCTGAGATTTTGGCATATTCGGACAAAATTCAAATAATGAAGACGTTTTTGACTTTGGGCTTGGTATTGGGCTAAGTATTGAGCTGACCCTTGCAAAACTTAGATGGGACCACCGCTGAATGATGCTTTATCAAAAAAAAAACAATTATTTAAATTGGTTCAATAGTGTTTGAGTGATTGATGTACCGTACCAACGTTAAAAATTAAAAAAAAACAAGGTCAAATTGAAAACCATCTCACTCTTGACACACAATAAGCTTCGGTTGACGTGTGAGGATCTTTGAATCTTCTGGATCATTGAATCCGTCCCTTCATAACATCTCACTCTTGGCCAAAGTCGATTAAAAAACAAGACATTTTGATCAAATTTATCATAAAATTTATTAAAGATATTCGCATTTTTCCATATTCAAAAATATTTTACTGCTTTTCCTGAGTACCAATTTAGCAGCTTAAATTTTTCTTCTTTGAGAATTTTATCAAATCTTTTAATTTTGCCAATTCAATCAGCTTTAAATTAGATCGTTTATAAATTCCTCAAATTTCATGGCACATGAAAAATTCAATTTGGTACGTAACCAGTAGAGTAAATAAAACACGATGGAATTTAAAAATTCAAATATGTGAACTTTTATGTGTTTTACTTTTGCAGTGGGAATAAAATATAATGAGTCATGCATGTCCTTATCAGCAGCGCTGCTGAGTCGCCTGAGGCTGGGGCTCCACTGGCTGTTATTTATCGCGCTGCAAATTGTGTTTGATAAGTCAGATAAATGAGAAGGTAGCGAACAAACGGAGATGGCTCCACTAGCGACAGTCTGCAGCGTGCAACATTTTACAGAGCGCTGCAGAATGCAGCGTCGCGCGGAAATGGAACCTGTCCCATTTTCACGCTACACTTTGCCGCCATTTATGGCTCTACTAGCTGTAGACTGTTGTAAAGCGGCAGTCTGCAGCTGACCAGCATCCAAGGCGCATCGACGCTATTCTGTTTAAAGTTGTATTATTAATTGTTTCAAGTAAAGTGAATTCTATTGAGAACAATGGAGTTCGAACTTGATTGCGAGATTATCATATTAGAAGTAGAGAAAAATGTACAATAAAAATGATGGGAATTATAAAAACATGAATGCTAGATTTGTAACAAGTAATCAAAGGAGTTTTGAGACATGCAAAAAAAGTCAAAAAACTTGTCTGAATACTTTCTTAATTTTCGATGCAACGTACAGACTTCCTGTTGCTTATATTATTGGGTGAATCCACCATTTTCTCTTGTGTAACCGGCGTCGTTTATAAACTAAAAGTACACTGAGTACAACACTACGAATATCAACTTGCGGCATGATCGGTCCCGGGTCACGTCTACCGCTACAATGAACTGCTAGTGAAGCCACAGCGAGCGAGACGACGCTGCAGATTGCAGTTCGTTTTCTGTTGCCTGTGAAGCCACTCAACTGTCGCGTGTAGCGCCTGCAAATTGCAGCGCGATAAATTGCGGCCAGTGGAGCCTCAGCCTGATGTGAAGGGATACGGCAGAGACCCATAAAGTCGCGCGAAACATAGTCTAAAGGGTTTTTCTACTTTTGCATTGAAAGAATACACGTTTAATGTATTTCCCTCAGCAGCGCTGCTTAGCGCCGCTTATGTGTAGGTCCACCTCGCAGTTTTAGCCATGTTATGGGAAACATGGTGAGGCCAGTATTTTAGGTGGGCTCCGAACCACCGGGTTAGTGATAATAAAACTTATAACATCAAGTCATTGAAGCAGGATTACCCATCCAAGCACAGCCTTGAGCGCTCGTGACTTAACATCCCGTTCGCATGAATACCACGCTCACCACGTGACCAATCACTACTATACGGTAGGTAATAAGGTAATAGATAGTGATAAACATGTAAATACGGGTTAATACCCATAGATCTCTGCATTTTTTCCTTTAATATACAGTAGAGTGCCTGGTAGGAGACTATGATACCAATATGGCTGTTCAGAATAAATTGAATTATTCAAGCAATTTTTAAATAATTAAATTAATCCTAAAGTAATTTTGTGGCCTGAGGTAAATCAAGATTTTTCCATCAAATTAACAAAAAAGGTTTTATTTGTCGAATGATGGCTTGGACACAGGGAGTAGCACAGTGGTGTACTGGAGGATACTATACGCACTCATCTATGCAGCCAGACACTGTGTAGTTGTGTGAGTGGACTATTAAGGTCAGTAAGAAAAGGAATTGCAGACTTCCTCACTCCTCTTTTGCATAATATACTCTTTGGACGTAGATGTCTGAAGAGTCACTGTCACTCGCAGTCGAAATCGGCTAAAGGGACTGTACAAGACTGTACTAGGGTCTTTAAGACATATTCTGCACTACATATTTGCAACTTACATGAGTTCAAGGCTCTACAGAATTTGCTTCAATAGTTCATGGCTTTTGATTGGGGCTCCTTGTTCAGGAATCATATAAATTGAAAATTCTTTAATAGTATAGAATAGAATGTTTTATTACACTTGATAAAAATACATTGTACAAACTTACAAAATGAATTAGTGACTACAAAACCATAGAATCACATTTTTAAAGCAAAATTATACATATCAATCAATACAAAGAAAAAAATAAATCTCATTGATAATTATTTAAACTTGTGAGGACTGATCATAGCTCATATTCATTCTATAAAATAGAGCCAGGACCTTAAAAACGTAAATGTCTCTCAGAGGAATTGCATTATTCTGTTTAAAAAGAGAGAAAGATTGTGTTTGCCTATAAACTCCAAATATGACTCAAATTGCTGGCTTTTGTAAAGTAATTGATTTAAAGTGGGAAATATTTGTTGAAGTCCAAGATGCTATTCCATAATCTAATCTGGAATTTAGGAAAGCAAAGTAAAGCGGAAGTAAAATACTTAGAGGAAGGAATTGCCTCAAGTTATAAAAAACTCTCAACAGAGAAAGTAAGTGTTTCCTTAGACTAAGAACATGAAAACTCCATGACAGATTATCATCCACCACCAACCCAAGATATCTTATGGACTGTGTTTTTTCCACAACAGTACAGTTGCAGCGCATCCTATGACAATCAATTTCATGGTAAAAAAAGAGGGACATACAAGATGAATTATGCTGACAAATATAAGGTCAAGTAATTTGTTTTTGCAGCATTCAAAGTTAATTTATCAAAATCAAACCATAGCCGGAGTTTATCAAGATCCTGCTGCATCATAAATTGCAATTACTTTAAATTAATAGATGTGTAGGAAAATTCAGTGTTATCAGCAAAAGACATAGCAAAGTGATGAAACTCATAAGAAAATAAATCATTTATATAAACAAGGAAAAGTAGAGGCCCAAGAACAGACCAATGAGGCACACCACTTGTAATCCTAAGAGTTTTGCTATTTACACCTCCAATGCAAACATACTGCCCTCTATTATTCAGGTATGAAGTCATCCATTCCAAAGCCTTACCACAGATACCAGCTGCACATAGTTTTTCAAGCAGAATTCAATGGTCAACTTTGTCAAATGCCTTCTTAATATCCAGAAACAATCCAGAAACCTAATAGGTTCTGCTGTTCAATCCTGAAAACATTCCTAACATGAAGTGATATAGAGTCATTTCAGTGCTTAATCCCTCCTGGAATCCAAACTGCCCTTATAAAAAAGTTGTTATTCTTCAAAAATTCAAAAACTCCCTTCTAACAATCTTTTCAAATAATTTTGAAAACACAGACAGAAGAGATATAGGTCTGTAGTTGGATGGATCAAAACGATCTCCACTCTTGAATGTAAGGATCACTTTAGCAATCTTAAGGACATCAGGAAAGCTTCCTGTATAAATACTTGCATTGAATATATAATATAACACAGGTACTGATAGAACAACAATTTTTTTTCAAAAGTTGAGAGGAGATACAATCATGACCAGTAGACTTACCATCCTTCAAGGATTGAATTTCAGTTAAGATCTCATGATAATCTATGGGTCTCATGAAAATAGTATTACACACATTTGCTGATTTGAACTGAGATTTGTAATTGGCAATCATATTTTGATTCAACTGTTTCATTGAAGAAATCAGTTTGTTAGAAACTCCAATTAAATAATTATTGAAAGAATCAGCTACCATTTCTGATATCACTGATATTCTTCATCTGAGATTAGAGTATTATCTATTTTCAATTTAAAAGTAGGCTATATACGTTGAAATTATACCTCATCTTATTGTTTTTCTTCGTTCCAATATAAATTAAATCAAACCGTACTTCCTGACAAAAAAATTATTATGAGGTATTTAAGATGAACATCATCATTGATAAATGGTTGTTGATGAGAGGGTGGCAAGCTATTGCCTCCAAAGAAATTCTTTATAAATGAATATATAAGCAAGGCCTTCTATTAGATAAAAAAAGTGCAGACTTTTAAATTAGTTTAAATAATACCTAAATATAATAATATAGTAAATATGAAGAAGATTACTAATGCTATCAGGTGATACTTTGCTATGGCGTGTCTTAATTTGAAAATTGACATTCCTAGAATCAAATTTTACTACTTCTCAACCTCTCAATGCTCGATCCTTATCAAAACTCAACACTCTCTAATTTAAAAATCTGAACCTATTTTTCTATAGATATTCAGTAGTAAATCTCACAGATATCTTATAAAAAGTCCTGCAGATATCCAGTGCCCTTGAATTTCCAAATGATCAGACCAATCTTCGTCTGAGGCTCAGACATGCAGTCTCTCTAATCTCTCCAAGCCACAAGAACGTATTCGGAAAACCTTCACTATCTCTTAACAAGTACTGCAAGAATGTTGAAGGGGATTATGTATAATGAAGCGAATAAATCTTGCGCTAGATGAAAGCTTGTAAAGGACCACCCAAGAAGAATTATTCTGAAACTTCATAAACAAGTCTATAATAGTCCGAGTCCGCACAGGTTGTGCATTTCCACAACTACCTGCAAAAACACATAAATCTGTGCTTGAAGCCACCTCTCAATGAGTTGTAAAATGCTGTCAAGTAAAAAGACTAATCCAAGTAAAAGACTAATACTTTCCGGGTTCCAGTATGCTAATTATTACTTCTAGTAATTATTACTAGGTATGAAACATGTTTCGATACCAATAAATATTTAACTTTGTTGAAATACAACAAACTACAAATACAACTGGGGTTATAACAAAAATGGAATGAAAACAAGTAATAGGTTGGAAATAAAATAAGAATTGTGGTTGAACAAATTTTGATGCTTGTTGATAATGGAAGTTTTATTACACTAATGTTAATTTTCATTGATTGAAATCAGTAATAAGAAGCGTCTTCTCTTCTACTTGATAATGATACAACCTGACTGTGCTTGGATGGATGACTTAGCTATACTGTGATTTGATGTATGATATCATCACTCACATCAATTTTATCAATTCGGTAGTTCGAAACCCACCTAAAAGTCTAGGTGGGTCTTTCCGCTGATAAAAGGATACGCTTATAATTATGATTGTTATTATATTTAGCCTATCAATACTAGTATTTTATAAATTTATTATTATTATTATTACCATCGATTAAACTTCTCCTCTATCACCTTCAAGTCATCATAGGGCACCAGAACATCACATTGTTGTCTCATATCACAACATTTTTAATACTTATATTAGAAAATTTGAATTTTTTTGCAAAATAGAATGAATAAAATAATGATTATGATCATTAGGTAGAATGCATAGTTTGTGGTAATGAAACAATAGAAGCCTAAGCATTCTTTATATCATATTTAAAATAATGGTGGTAAAATTTTTAAATGCAAATTTTGCAACATTAAGGGGATGAAATTTTAATGAAACAGCAGCACTGAATTTTTCAGCCACAGAACCAAAAAAGAATAAAAAAATCTTAATAAAAGGACCACTCAGCCTACTCTGGTAGAAGTTTGGATTCAATGACTAAAGTCTTAATTAACTCTTCCTTGAGTCTTACATAACAGTTCTGTACTATTATCATTCAAATGATAGAGTCGGCGTAGCCGAGTTGGCTTATCGTTGGTCTGATAAGCCAAAGGTCCTGGGTTCGATCCCAGTTGACTACAATATATTTTTCTCGAGCCACTCCCGTGTTTCGGAGGACACGTTAAGCCGTCGGTCCCGGTTGCATATATAAAAAAAAGCAGTCGTTAAAAAAGCGGCGAGGTGGAACTACCCGTAAGGGTCTCCCCACCACGAAAAGCCATACGAATTTACTTTATCATTCAAATGTCAATAGTTTCAACTAGATTATGGATCAAATAAGTAATAGTGATAATAACTCATCTCTTTATGAATGCTATAGATCATTAAGTATGACTTACATATTTTATTATTAAGTCAATTTCGATTGCTAGTTCTTGACACTAAATTATTATATAAGTTCTTTTTTTCAAAGCTATTCTTGTTTGTAAGTTATTTATACCGGAGAAAATTTTTAAGTTTATTCTCTCTTGATTATGCATTCAAAACAATAAGTTTTGCGATGAAACCCTGCTTTTTAATTTGCCATTAAATACAAAATAATAAAAATATACTACAAGTCTTGAAAAATGAGTGATAACTATCTACACGTTCTCTTGGAAATAAGATACTATTTTTATACAGATAAGAGGCCTTATTTATAAGATTTATAAGGTATCAGCCTGTGCTTCGCAGCACTTTTTGTGAAGCACAAAAACATATATGATACTTTGCAAATGGAAACCAAGGTGTGGTTAAACTAATTTCAATTGATTCATGCAATGAATTAGACCTCACCCTCTCTGTTAATTCTGTTTATACACTCAATGAATCGAACCTCTCACTCGTGTCTATTCACTGAGTAGGCTTATTATCTGCTTATATGCTTCATACAAGGTAACGCACGAAGGCTACGTACTTATTCGCGCTGGGTCTAACCTGAAACTTGAGTTTAATTTTAATTTAAATTCTAACTATAAGAATTTTTCAGCCCGGAATAGTTTTTAATACTTCCTATTCAAAAGTTAATCGGTCTAGAAAAATAAATTCCAAGAGTAATGAATAAATATGTGCATTATCACATCATAGTAATCTATAATTTCAACAATTACTGCTGATAATGCTCTGTTTCTTAGTCGTTTAAAAGTTTATCGGTACAATAAGTTAATCAAGTCCATAACATTCTAATTGCGAGAACACTCCATGAATCTATTTAATTCATAACTCTCTATACAAAAAGTAAAGTACGGTATATAATAAATATTTATAAAATGTATTAACTATTTGCTATTGAATGATGTATCAAACGACTGAGAAACAAGTTTGACACACATCGATTTCATCCATTCGGTAAAATCTCGAACAGTCCACATTCCAACAGTGGCGTGAAGAAATAAATTATGCTCTTCACACACATCGATATTATGCCGAACGGTAATGACAACCGTCCGTTGCCGTGAAGCAGCCGTCCAATGTCTCGACCAGGACGGCCGCCGTTCGGTAGGCAATGGGTAGAGGTATAGAAAACTTGTGGGCATTTTCAAACACATTTGATCGTACGATAATTTGCATTGTTTATCCAATATATAATCTATTTGCATTGCTTTTTCTCTTCAGAAAATTCTCTGTCTCTGTCTATATAAATAAAGTAATTTTATTTTTTATCTTATCTTTATCTATCCCCATAAAACCGTTCAGAGTTCAAAATTTGTTTACTTTTGTCCATTCCGTTCGAGATCAACCAAACGGCTGAAATCGTATGGCTGATATCGATGTGTGTGAAACGGCCCTAAGGGTACTTCCAATTACGGCCCTAAGGGTACTTCCAATTAGGACCAAGACAAAAAATAGATCAGGAGGTGTTATGTAGAAATGAATTATGGGGAAAATTTTCTTGACTCTCCAAACTCTTTTTTCAATTCAAACTCCTATTTCAAAAACAGATCAATTAGGAGTTTATTTCAACCCTTTGGTTCTCAAAACTTCTCAAATTAAATTTCGACAGTTCACCCTCACGACAAGTAGATAAATAACTTCACCAAGCTCAGATTACATCATGAATATATATCGTCATAGCAAACTCCAAATATTCAATTGTGGATAAAGAGGGCAGTGCTATAATTTCGTCCCAAAACCCACACATTTCCCCAACATTCATTGTAGTGTTTTGTTCCCCCTCCACACACCTCTTGACACCCCAATAACCCTTTGCTGATTGAAAGCAGTTATATTTTTACGATCACATATATATGTTGAATCGACCAATAGGATAGCTGGTAGAGTGGGATAAGGGTAGACTAACCCCCTTCATTCAATGTATATAGCTATAATCGAGTACATAGGCGTCATCGACTGAGTTTGGTATATACGGGTTCATGGTCCCCATTAGATAGTATCCCAATACCCCCTTCCGTGCTCCCTTCAATGTTTTCCACTGTACCGGGCTCAGTGGAGAGATGAATTGGGTAGAATACAAATCGTCGTATTTTCTGTCCGATTGAATTTCATCTCCTGGTTGGTTACCCCGGAAATGAAGGATGACGAAATGCTGGTCTGAAAATTTATTTTGAGATATCATACAAAAAGAAAAAATTTCTAATACGAGCACTCATAAAAAATAGAATAATAAATAGAAATTTTGAAGCGTACAGAAATGTTAGGTCAGCAGCCTGTTGAGTATAAATAGTATTAAATCGCATCAATAGTATTAAATTGTATTAATAGTATTTATTATCAATTGTAACAAAATTACAATTAGTTTGAAGATGCAACAGACTCAAAAGTCCATAACTGCTCTGAACAAATTTTGAATATGCTATATTGTCCAAAACAGTGAGGTTAATTTACACAAAAAATTTCAATTTGCTAAAAAACTTCACTCGAATAATAATAAAATGATTCATTTCTACTTGAATTTACAAGTTCACTCGAAACGAACCACTAGAAACAGTTTAAAATAGTCTATAATATTAAATTTCTATGAAAGGTTTTGAGCCTATATTGAAATATATTAACAGTATTTATAGGCTAAAAAAATAGTATTGATAGTAAAACTTAATAAATGAGTGAATAAATAATTTACAACAAAACTTACCTAGTCCAATGATTAATATTTCGAGATTCAGATACATCTCTTTCAAACTGATTTCCTTGACTTTGCGGACTATTTGATAAACCCTTATACTGTAGTTTTGAAACAGAGTGAATTTTTATTATTTACATAGAAGTAAGACTAATGGAAGCATGATCAACTAAACCTAACCAGTACAAGATATTTGGATTTTTAGATACAATTTTCCTCTTTCAAAACTGATTCCCTTGACTGTGTGGACTGTTAAGTAGGTCCCTACGCTCTAGAATTGATCTAGTGTTACTCTATAGTTTTTGCTTGGAGCTATAAAAAATAATCTAAAAATGTTGGTATCGAATTTGAGAGACAGTGTAGGAAAGGGTTCGTGAGCTGACTTCAGGCATGAGTAACAGCTTTGCCATTCTATCCTGAATTAGTGTGGGTAAAGTAATCGCTAATCATAGAAAAAATGCAAACAAAGTGGGAAGATAAAGTTTGACCTTATGCGAAACGTATAATTATTGAGCTATGAATAGGATCTAGAAAAGCAAGAGGAGAATAGGGATTGGTAAGAGGGAGCACTCGGATTGAATGCCACGCTAGATTGGACAATTAATAATAGACCTTTTGCAAAGTGCACTGTGGAAAAGGAGCCAGAATGTTCTTCGGGGCCTGCCATTGGCTATAGATATAATGGAGCCTGTATTCATTTGGGAAATGAGATGACTTTTAGGGGGTGAAATTTGAAATGTTTGTTAGATGATTTGAATGTTTCTTTGTTCAAAAAGAATATGGACTGGCGGCTCTGGTAGCGCAGTTGGTTGGAGCGCTTGTCTGAGATAAGATAAGACACTAGCTGGCTTCGTTTCCTGCAGCCTTTGGTTCGAATCTCATTCAGCCATGGATGTTTCTCATCATTCACCTCATTACCCACGCACAAGTCTCCAGAATCATATGGGCATCATCCGCAATAAAAAAGTCAGTGATCAGAATGTTTTTATTTCATATTTGAGATGTACAGAATAGTGACTATAAGGTACTTGCAAAAATTTTTAAATTACATATTATATTTCCAAAACTCAGTTTTTCCTGACACAGCTCAATTCTTGCCTTTTTATATAGAGTAGAAACACTCATTCCAAGTGTTTTGCTTGAAATAAAATCATTTTTAGAACAAAATAGTGTACGGAAAAAATTAAAGATAAAGTGGAAATATGAAGAGTAAATAAAACGTAAAACGATAAAGATAAAGACTAAAGAGAAAAGATGAAGAAGAAGAGTGAAAGATATTGATTTTTTTGGAGGCGAAACTTGGGCTTAAATGTATAAAGCCTATGCCAGATTTTCGAAAAGTAGATTCGATGAAATCAGATTTATTAATCGAGCATGCAATCATAGGCCTAAATTATTTGAGGATGGGGATGCAGTATTTGCGGAAAATGGTGATTTCAAACTACAGTATTACTAGCTAAACTGAACGGTGCTGGAAAATGTCAATCGGTGCAGTCTATTGTCGTCTAATAAGATAACGGACAACAGCAAATAATAAATTAATAAATAAATTTTTATTTCCTTCCTTCAAAAACAATTACATGAGTATAAAATATTAACTACGAAACCAAAAAAGAGTAAGAATGTGAGAAGGAATGAGCGGTGTTCTTGGGAGATATCAGAACCCAGATAAAGTGAAGAGTGGAACACGTATTGAACAAGAACACTTGCACACTCAATTTGAAAAGGGAGATCTGAAATATTACAGGTAAAATAGAACAGGAAATAGGAATATAGTTGGCGAATGGCTTGCTCAAAGAGAAGTGCGATGAAGCTCGGGAGACACTCAGAAGTCCTGATGAAATAGAGTGAAACGTGTATTTAAAAAAAAAACTTTTGCATAGCTTGTGAAGAGAGAAGAGATGTCGAAAGGTCAAGAGAAAATGTAGCCAGGGATTGCATAATCGAGCTAGCACGAACAAGTAGGAAAATAGAGAATATAGCAGGCGGATAGCATGTGAAAAGAGAAGTGCAATGTTTTTCAAGTGATATTTTGTGACCTTGTACTTTTAATATATACGTGTATACGGATCACTCGGGATCCGTTACTGACATTCTATTCTTTTAGCTGTAATAAATCATTGAATCATTGAATCATCGAATCAAGAGATCTAGAATCTAGATGAAGAAAGACGGGAATGCGTTATTAGAGAATATCTATTTCGGATAGCATTTGAGAAGGAAGATGGATGTCAAAGGGTAAAGATAGGAAGGAGAGGAAAGGAAACGCGTAATTGATCAAGAACCTTATTGCCGATAGCAAATGAAAAGGGAGGTGCAGGGATACCCGTAATTGAACAAGAACACTTGCGAATAGCATGCGGAAAGGGAGGTGGATGTCAAAGAGTAGAAATAGAGAAGAGAAGCGTGTAATTGAGCAAGAAGAGAAACAGTTTCGCAGAGTGCATATTATGAGAAGGTTGTTTTTCGGGAGGCTAAGTATATTATTCTAGGCGAGTGTGGGGCATGTAGGTAGACTTCAGTAAGGTAGATTCCAGTCAGACACACGTGGGGGTTTCTCCAACTTTAACCTCTCCTCGCCCTCCTGAGCTCGCCGGAGCGGTAAAGGAGAAACTAAGAGCGATTTCTCCTATGAGAAGCGGTCTTTGAGTTATAAAAGTGCACGGCCCGTGCGGGTGAACGCGCGTCTATCAGTGTATTTGTGCTTGTGTGAGTTTGGAGAGAGCAGCTTCTCTTCTTCCCCCTTCTTCATCATTGTTTCTACCCTTCCCCCTGTCGTGGATGAGGAGTTTTTGGTCGTTTTTTCCAAACCCAACCCTGATGGGATCCGCTCGCATTAAGATGTACGACTGCGCACCTCTGCAGGGTCATAAACGACGTCCCCTCTGTCCTGGTCACTGTACTGCCTCCGCCTGCCAATACCGATGTTAGACAGAGAGAAATTTCTCGAATTTTATTATTGTTTTCGCTCTCTGTCCCTCTCACACAAGCGGGCACCCTCTCTCAGCCACGGCAAGATCTATAAACCCGGCGGTACCTTCCGCGAAGCCTTACCCCCCTTTCAGTGTAACATCCCCTGTTGCAAAGAAATGTCGGACGATTATACACAAAGTCTGGCTGTGTCACTAGTGTATCTACTGCCCTGGTGCCGCCATGATCACCTCTCACGATCACCGGGATGTCCTAACTTCAACTGGAAGGTGCTTCAACTTCATCTTCCAACTTCTTTCATCCTAATCAGACACATGGAGGTAAGTGAACACAGGCGAGGCAAACTACCGATTATCTGTTGGTAATTGAAGACTCCAACTCCCAACCACATTCCTTTCCCCCTCCACCCCACTACCACCATCCCACATCCCCTCCACTTCAACATCATTATCATCGTTGGAAATTGGTGCCATTACCGCGCCTAAATACCGCATACGAATTGTGCAGCTAGCTCGAAGTAATTCTTCGACCTTGACCGTGAATTAATTCATTAGAACGCTCTTCGAAATAAATTTAGTGACACACTCCATCATTGGATGAATCTATTCTTAGATTGTTCAAAGGCCTGTTGCTTTTAATCTACAAACGAGTTTCAGTAGACGTCTTATGGAAGCCTTTATTTGTAGTAGTTATTGTTTATCAAATTTTATGCAAGAGGCCTCATATATGAGTAATTCCATTGATTTACTAAAATAGAAAATTGGGCCATTACATTCTTAAACAATCGCTACACAATCAAACTGATGTAATGATTTAAATCGTTAGATTTCTCAGATATCATATGAATTCTTTGAAGATGCTTTCTTTGATGTGTCATCATTTGATAAATTCTTGCAGCATCCTTCCTAGAAAAGCCTATTTATTTGTTGTATCAACCTACTGTAGAATATTTCAGGGTCATTGTTTTACAGCACTCTTCAAGAATAATCACTTTTATAAATTAATTTAGATGAATTGAATCATTATCATTCCATAAACATAACTGGTTTTTTATATAAGCAGCATCCACTGTTACTATCATTTTGGTAGTTAGTAGTCTGAACTAAGGCTTATTATGATTTTATGATACTTTTTCTACTGACTGTATTTACCTCTTGAAAATGCCTTTAGATATCACAATCCAAACACCCACATTATTTGACCACATTCTACTTGATTGGATCTGTTTACACTCACGTTATACAAATTTGTCTTCACGTTGATTATCGAATAGCCTAAACGTTTTTGAATAGTACCTTGAAATGCTGCTGTGTTGGATGGTTGATTGTTGTCTTTTTCGAACTGGACTGCGAAATACTCTTCCATCTGTTCAATAGACTGCATCCGCAATTAACAATTTTCACAGCTCCTTTCTAAATATACCAGTTTTCAGACATATTGATGATGAGGACTCATTGACGATGACTACTGGATGATTTCATCATCTCATCATGTGTGACGTCTAGTCTGAGCGTGTTCACTAGTTATGTGTTTTATGTTGTATTTTTAACATATTTCTCTCCGATTATCAAATAGGAATTTTTGAAAATGTTATTAATCTTCCAGGTTATAAAATTCCCATGACTACTTTAATGCAAGTAGTTCATGAAGAACTGGACTGAGAAATATTTCCGGTTCAAGAAGCACTCCATAGATTATTTTATTTATGATGATAAACTATTATTTATTGATTATCACTAATGTGATTATAAAATAATTTTGAACATCTCTCCACGAATTGTTTGTGAATTTGTCTCGACACTAATCTCAAGAGATGAACCAATATATATCATAGAATACATAAAATGTATGTTCTTTGAATCTTGATCTTGTCTCAACCAAATGAATCTTTCCATTGGCTAAAATCATTGATGAATGTTCCCTTGTTATACTGCTGAACAGTCATTACTGAATAGGCTATTGAGTTGTGTGAATCATTAATGCACATACAGATCTGGATAAAGATTTTATCAGCAACTATTCATCGTGAATTGTTGAGTTCATTGATGATCAGAAGCTGAATCTGCAAACTGATAGGGTTATACAAAAACTCCAATTCAACTTAACTAAAAGTTATAATCCATAAATTTTGCGAGTTATATTTACGTAGCTTGAGATGCATAATAACGTTATAAATTTCAGTAAAATTCATTAAAATTTAACTTTCCTGTTGGAAACCTGAAATTCATTATTCATTATTCTGAAAACTGTTATTCATTATTGAGTAGGCTTGTAGCATAGATCAACATAACTGGAGAAAAAAGTCTATTTGTATTGAAAACCCATCTGTTCTCAAAAGACCACCATCTTTGTTTGGAGAACATATAAGTTCTCCAAATTATACGAACAATGGTCGGGCAGAATAATCTTCAGAATGAGGCAATCACGTTAATTTGCTTGCAAACATCTATTAATCTGTAGTCTTCATTAGAATCATCTAAACCCTATGGGTAAATCTATTCCTATGAGTAGATTATAAGTCTAACAAGGTTTATTTATTTATCAAAAATGGCTACAGACGCATCTGAAAAATGCCTTTCAACAATTATGTATACATTGAAATTATCAATTAATGTATTATGCTTCATTGATATACAGTACATCTGAACCCAATACAACAATTTCAGTTGATATTGTTCGATTTCTTTTATTTCTGTCCATTCATATTTCTTCATCAACTTTTTTTAAAGATTGAAAGACATTCCTTTCAAGTGGAAAAATTTAATAATGATTTCAAAATTGAAATTTTCGATTTCGATTTTCATTTTTCAAAATAATAGTTCACATGCAAGATAAAGGTCTTATAAGGTATTCTCCAAACGCGACAAAACCGGTTAAATTATGAGAAAGTGATAAAATGTTCTTGGACTTTAAGGTTTGAGAGCTTAACTTGGCAACTCATACAATCATTAATGACAATTCTATATTCTCATAGCAAATAATTGATGAAATCAAATGAATAATAATTGAAAAAAGCATTTTTTTAATTGCTAGTCTTGGAAAAAATCAGAACTCAGTAGGCTACCTTGAAAATAAGACTCATCAAGTGAAGGTTTACCATTTAAACTGTTATGAATTGGTCAATTCATTCACTTATCGAGTGGAGGTCTATCATTGAACGTGTTCTAAATAATTGATCAATTCATTCATTGTTTAACTGTTCTAGTGATTACATTATTCATTTTTATAATACGACCATTTACAAACTAAAATATTCACTCTGACAAAGATAATATTGCTCAGTAAAAGCAATGAAACTCGACCTACAAGAATATGAAGTAAAATTCATAGTAATATTATAAAAATTATTTCTTTCACAAACGATTCCAATGCTGATGACTAGGTTAATAATGAACATTGTTCAACTGATTTTAATAAAGGATCGGAAATTCTATAAGTTTATCAAAAAAACTTGTTCCTCACTAACAGGTTACGTCCATGAAAGGAACTTTCTTCAGTGCTATCATGTAAATATGTTGTAATTGGTAATTTTTTTGAGGAAGTCAATTTCAATGATCAAGATAAATGATTCCATTATTAAACGTTTGTGTGCCATTTGTTGCTCAGCTAAGTATAATTGTGCGAAAATGAACTCAAGTTGCATGAGACTTCAATCAATGAGATAGAAGGGCCTTGGCAGAACATGGCAGAACATAGCAGAACATGTAAAAATGAAAATAAATCTGAAGCCTTGAGCTCTTTGAAAAATGGATGACTAGTCTGGTGCTTAGTTTAGGATGTGCTAAATTGAGTTCAAGTTTTGAAAATTTGAGTTGTTTTTTAATTTATTTGGAAAAAAAGGTACAGTCTCAATGAAGATGAGACAACATAGAAAAGTTAGAATTGAAGCCTTGTCGTATTTTCAATTTTTGGTTTCTGGAGAATCAAGAAAGATAAAAGAACAGAAAAAAGAGACAAAATAAGACAGAAAAAAGAGGAGAGAAGAAGGGAATAGGAGAAAAGAGAGGAGAAGAAAGAAAGAGATTAAGATAACTTTATTTTTGCAAATTTACTATGTACATGAATGATAACAGTATTATTAAGATTAGCAACTCTCAGATCCCATACTTTTAGTGATATACAGTGGTTTTGGAAAAGTTAACATAATGGTTGAATAGTTTGAATAGAATAAATTATAAATACAACAAATATAGGCTATACTTAAAGTATTGAACAGCAGAAATTATTGATGTGAATGAGTGGGAGAATGTGAGAGAGCTTGGATCTGAGAGATGAGTTACACAAAAAGGCGAAGTTTTGGCCATTGAGGTTATTCTTACACTTAACCTTAGAGTGATTTAGATTCATATGACTTTATTTGTGTAAATAATTTACAGTGTACATGAATGATAACAGTATTATTAACATTAGTAACTCTCATATCCCCTAGTTCAAGTGATGCACATTGATTTTTGAAAAGTGAACATAATTGTTGAATAGTTTGAATAGAAAAGATTATAAATACAACAAATATATATTTTCACTCCTCCAGACGACGCTAGCCATGGAGAATTAGCCGGCAATGCTTAACTTTCATAAATATTATTTGTACTATAGATGTTTAAATATGTTCAATAAAGGTCATTATTTATTTATTTTATTTATTTACATTTTAAGGTACTGTACAGCAGAATTTATTGATGTTATTGTTAAAAAAAAAGAGAGCTTGGATCTGAGAGATGAATTACACAAAGAGGCGAAGTCTTGGCCATTGAGGCCATTCTTACACCTGAACTTGTCCTATTAGTTTACATTGATATGAATGAAATTGTCTAATGCGAGTTATCTAAGTAAAATAAATCAATTCAAATGAGATAAATTGAAATTTAAAAATATTACATATATACATTAGAACAATAAATTGAAGCAAATTAAAAATAATTTGTAGATTAGAAAAAAATAAATAGATAAATTAACTTTAAGGATCAAAAATAAACTTAATAGAGCCCAAAAGAATTATAAAAATAAATAGATAGATTAACTTGAAAGATTACAGAAAAATTGATCATGCAGTTGCCTCAAGGCCAAACAGATTCAGCCATTTTCTCCAATAGATGTCTCCTCAGAGACAGGGAGAAGCCCACTCAGCTCTCATGATTCCGAATTGAAAGTGGGAGTAGATTCCAAGCGAGAGATTGATTGATTGATTAAATGCCTTTATTAGGGCGGGGTTAGGACTCCTGGTCCTCTCTTCCACTCAACCCTTAGAGAGAGATTCAGATTCAGATAGCTTTATTCGAGTAAAAGTACAATTCATATGACTTCTGACTATTACCTTACAATGAATGACATCACCTAAATTCATGGAGGATAGATAAAAATAGATACAAGACGATACGTTACTATTACACTGTTTTGTAAGTTAGATTACTGACATTAATAAGAATATTTGCATAATAAATGAATTGTAATATCAAGGTGATGCATTCACACAAAAGGGCGGAGTTAGGGCAAAATAGCCCTATCTTACACCCAATCTACAAGAGAGAGAGAGAGAGAGAGAGAGAGAGAGAGAGAGAGAGAGAGAGAGAGAGAGAGAGAGATTGGATTATCTTTCTTTATTCATGTAAATTTACATACCCTACTTGTGAGTGAATGAAAACAAAATTATTAACATCTCATAGGTACTGTAGAAAAACTTGGATTATGTTATTTTAATAGTGCTAGAAATCAAGAACGATGATCTTATTTGTATGTTCTCGATGATGAGATCTACGGTGATCTACGGTAATGAGAATCTAAGTGATACAATTACATCAAATGGTGAAGTTTGGACAAAGTTTTTTCCATCTTTGAAACACTTAACCGGTGTTAGAGGGAGAGAACAAGAGAGAAACGGAATTAAGACTAATACCAGTTTTGTGGTTGTCTCCTAGCATAAGATGGCGGGGTTGATTTTGTTGGCTCTCGGATGCTCTGAGAAGTAGACTTCATGTGGAGGCAGCCGTCAACCTTGGGAGACAATTCAATTCCAGCGAGAAAATTACATTCCTGTGAACGATGAGAATGTTTGGAGAGGAGCCAATACAGATCCTTTCGTTTCCAGTCTTGCCAGAAAGCATCCATCAACTGAAATAGGTTTTTGCAGATTCGGTGAATTTTTGAACGGGTTTTCATGTTTTTACTTAGAGAAGTTGTGAATAATTTGAAGATTACACTACTGATTCTGAAACCTGTCCTCATGCCTTGACGTTACTTCAACTCAAGGGACACTTAATAAGCATTCAAAATAAGGACTTTTGAAGTCTGACTTGAGCTAAGGGAGCCTCAGGAAAGATTGATAAGTACGGGCCTCGGTCCTTCAACACGGTATTCGAATCAAAGATTACAAGGGATTCCATAAATCAGAAAACTAAGACTTAGCTAAACACTCAATAAGAAGAATGTGCCAGAGACTTTACTCTTCATGATTTTTGAATAGGCAGGAAATAATTTTTTTTTCTTATCGCTGATGTTGCTCACATGAGTTCAAGATTTGTGCGTGAGTAATGAGGTGAATGTTAACACATAGATGCCAGACGGAGTAGCGGGATTCGAACCCACGACCGCTTAAACGACAGCAAGCTGAAGTTGCGACGCCCCAACCAACTGCGCTAAGCGGCCCGCCAAATTCATCATCTAAAAATTTGATAAAAAATAGTTGTACAATGATTTTTTTCTATTGCTTACAGATTAATAGCCAAACTACTTGATCACTTATTGGACTAGTTTATTGATCACATGAATAAGTTGAATAAAATTAATCAAATTTAATTATAAGTATTAAATAGAATGAAATACACGATTAAGTGAATGAAAACAACAAAAAAATCATGAGAGACTCATGAGCCAAGAATCCATTGAGGTATTGTAAAGAACTGTAAATTTTACAGATAGTCATTATAATAGCCTATGATTGAAAGGCTAAAATTAAAGATTTGTTTCCCCTATGCTTATTAGCACAATGCCTGATTACATTCATATTTTAATTATTTGTCACAAATGATTGGTTGCAATGTTAAAAGTTTCATTGTCATTATAAGAATGTTATAAATATTCTTTTCCTTTCCTTGTGAGTTTCTAGTGATTATTCGAGTAAACTTGTGATAGCCGCGAGCCGTAGCAGGTATGTGTTCAATCAGATAGACATAAGCTGCGTTCTCGTAGGTCCTATTTGTAACGGTGACCGATTAGATTGGCCAGAAAAAAAGACGCTTTTCTCTGCTGTAAAATCACTTCCCGGTAGTTCGGAACCCTCCTAAAACTGTACGTCCAACTCATCAATTACCATAATCCAACTCATTACCCGCGCACAGGTCTCAGACCTATGTGGGCTTCATCCTCAAAAAAAATTTCATGCTTCCATTTTTATATAGTTTTTGCTATTTGTTTGCCATCAACTGATAACTTCAATTTTCCAAAAAAGAATAAAATTATATTCAGAATGAGTCTCTCTCTCTCTCTCTCTCTCTCTCTCTCACACACACTCTCCATCTCCCTCTTCATTCTTCTCACATTGTTTTAATATTTAGTAATTCATCCAAACGTTTGTTAACAAGCTTCTCCACAATGGTCATTCAGTTTGAACGAGATTTCTCTTTTCTATTTCTTATTAGAATAATAACGTTCAATTTCAAATTCTTCTATGTAATTTCACTTCGCAGTGGAAGATAGTTTCAACTATGTGTGGCGTGCTCATTTCTTGATCGATTATCGATTTTCAAGGTCATTCATTGAATCTGAAAATTGTCTAGGGTTACGTAAAACTACACAGACTAATGCTTTCCAGAATGTAAGAGAAAGTTGGAAATGTGAATGGTTAGTTGCATGTTTTGTGATGCTGATCCCAGCCCTCAATGGTATGCTCATCAGTATGCAAAGTAATGCAAAGGGCTCGCTTAATAGGCTCGCTTTCTAACGGATGAGAAATCTTCTAGAGTCAATCACTTTGGTTACTTTTGTCAATGAAAAGGCTCTGCTTTAAAAGAGTAGAATGGATTTGAAGAGAACTCAGGCTGTGGAAAATGAAGTTGCTTGACTAAGATATTCTGAGAGCTATATTCCATTCCACATGGATGATCAAGAAGTATTAACCAAAATTCAATTTCTTCTTCTTCTTTTTCGGAGGATGAAGCTCACATAGCCCTGAGACCTGTGCGTGGGTAATGAATTGGATGATGGTGTTTGATGAGTTGGACCTACAGTTTTAGGTGAGTTCCGAACCACCAGGAAGTGATTTCACAGCAGAAAACAGAGTCGTTTTTGCTAGCCAATCCAATCGGTCACCATTACAAAGATTGCCCAGGAGTTACGTAGCTTAACTCTGATTGAACAAATACTTGCTACGGCACTCGGCTATCACTTCCCTTGACAGTCTTTCCATAGATTTACATCCAAAATTGAACAGAAATTGTAGGATGGCATTCAACTCAAATTTATTCATCAAGTTTTCGAGAATATGAAGTTTATTCATTCATCTGATGAGACAAAATTGCAATGAATTGCAAAGATGCAAAACTGCTTTTTTCACAAATTTTTACTAGGCTACATTAGCCAAAACTTGTAGGCTAGTTTACAATAAAAATTTAAGTTGACTGGAAAACTTCACAAAAACAAAAAAATAGTTCAATTTAAAGAGATTGAACAATGAATGTATCGTTTATTGTGAGAGAAATGATTATATTTCAATTTCTTACCATTCAAAGCGAATTCCTTGCAAAATGATAATTCCGATTATTTATTTGTTGGGCATCTATTAGCAGACAATCATCTTTTGTTCACCCTTCTTCAAGAAATGAGGTACTAGTTATATTCTCTATTACTATAGATCTCATAAATATTCAGTAAGGTTTTTATCGAACTCGCCATGGCTGCTTAGTAGTTTAAATAGTATTTTAGAATAGTATTTTGAGTAGAATCGAGATACTTTAAATTCTTTAAATTCAAGTTGCCAAATTACAAGTTTATAATAAATTATTACTAGCTTGCTAAGGAAATTCAAAAAAGCTTCAAAAATGTTTAATAATAATAGAAATTTTTTCTGAAAAGGGGATATTAAATGTAGTGCGTTTTTGTTTACCATCTTTGCTAAACTTCAACAGCTCTACTTACCGAAAGAGAATGACCATTTCAATATTCCATTTGCCAGAAAATATGTCATAATTGCCAGTATGATACAAGATCTTGATTATTGAAGGTCAGTTTATACAGTAATTTTTTTACTTTTTTGTTGACATCTATTTTATTTCTGCATCCATTTACTCAAATTCTACTTAATTGAAATACCCAGTAAAAAATTAATAATCGAGTTTTGATTTGAGAATTCAACGAATTAAACGATTTGAAGAAAATTTACATAGAATTCAAGAGAAAATTCTGTCAAATATTTTGAATGATTCTGACTTTGAGGATTTAAAGTTACAACTTCACCTAGACTAGAAGAGAAAGAGAGAAAAAGTGAGAAACAGAAAACTATGTATAAAAAGAGAGAAATTGAAAGGCGAAGTGAAGGGCTACAGATAACGGACCCCAGAAATTGAAAGAGGCTATCTGTTTTATGTAAAATTCTGACAGAGACCACTGGGAAGGGTGACATATGTATTGGGCATGTGATCCCATAGGCTGATAAACTATGCTGACAGGTCTTTACTATTTTGTCAAGAGAATTAATGTGAAGTTCGATGGAGATTACTGATATAACTCTTCCTGAAGCTTACTCACATCACATTCCATTCCCCCACGAAAATTCTTCCAGATTTTTTCCCAACGCCCTTCAACTCAGAAATAAACTCTTGAATTTTTTACTTGATGTAGAAAACCTTTAACATCTATGCTATACATATACTCTGCTTTTCTATGTTCCTATTACTACACATGTAACACTATTCTATACACAGTATACGATGTTTCTATTACTATTCTTAGCACTATTTTATATACACGTCTCCATCTTTTTTCTCAGTTTTTAGACCCGTTCAAACTCCAAAATGGAGGTTGATAAACTCTTGTTTTTTATTCATAGCCTTAACGAATAATGCTGACAGCTGAATTATCATGTAACAAAAAATGAAAAATGTTGTTGATAAGAAGATAAGAAGGGTGAGTTGGTTAGGATTTGAAAGCCCTCTCATCACTAGTGATGATTGATTTAAATTCAGGAATAAAACATTTTTGGAATCATTTTTACAGAGTAACATCCTCCAAAAATTTGTATGTAATTTGGAATGTGTCGGGATTCTTGGTTATTCCAATTGATGATGCTACAAAATAATTGTTATTTAATCTGGAGGGAGTTGGTATTAGCTTGGCTCATTCTCACGACTAAATTAAAAAATTAGAAGAACAATAGAGATAGTGAAGACAAAACAAAATAGAAACTTTTATTTCCACTTCCCAATTATTAATCCTCACTTCAAAGTAGTTCTTAGTTCAGTTGGTATTGCTCTTAGGTGTTGAGTTAGGCGGAGAATTTTTTTATATAAATAACAATTAATATAAAAAATATAACGACTTGGTTTAGTTGGTATTACTCTTAGGTGTTGAGTTAGGTGGAGAACTTTTTGATATAGCCTAAATAACAATTAATATTGAATTTTTTTTCAATTCAAGGTTGAATAAACTTTGTATAATCCTATTTATCAGTAGTTTTCTTCATAATTCAACATACGTAAATTTATTTCTATCCTACCTCAATATGTTATTTTCTTGTAGTCAATATCCGTGTCACTTGTATATCCGTGTTACAGTATTTTGTAATTATTTCCCTTAAGAGCTTGTATACGAGCTTAATACGAGCTAGATATCCTCCTAAATGACTTGAAAAGATTTTCCATACCTATGTTGTTAGCTACACGCATTTATGTACGCATCAGGAGTTGATATCAACTAACTTTTACTTAATATCTGTCTACAGAATATTGAGGAATCTTATGAATGTCTTGAATTCAATAATAGATGGCTCTCCTAGTAACAAATTTAATAGAGTTGACATAAATTTATTTTGCTTGAATTTTTGAACTGAATCAAAACCTATTTATTTCAATCTCCTGCCTTTTACATAGATGAAAAAAGAGATAGATGAGATGGATTTGTCTTGATCAGCCAGCATAGCACTTAGAACAAAATGAACGCTTTAGTCAGAATTCACTTCTTTTTACTATGATTAAATTGTGCTTGGACAGTTACTTCTTCAAATCTGAGTTGGGCAAGTCTACTGCATCTTTTGTAATGTGGATGAGCTGTGAACAGCACACTTCCCCGGACAAGGATGTTTTTCGGAGGATGAAGTACACATAGTTTTGAGACCTGTGCGTGGGTAATGAATTGAATGATGGTGATTGATGAGTTGGATCTACAATTTTAGGTGAATTATGAACCACCGGGAAATGATTTTACAGCAAAAAACCGAGTCTTTTTTGCTGGCCAAACCAACCGGTCACCCTTACAAAGAGCGCTCAGGAGTTTCGTAGCTTCGCTGTGATTGAACAGATAACTGCTACGGCACTCGGCTATCACTTGTTTAGACCAAGGTAAATATTCCGAGAATCAGAAAAATTGTAGCAAATCAGATGCCTTCTTGGCTTTTTTCGATCGATTGCGAATATAATATTATTGGGCACGCTCAATAGTTGAAAATCAATCAAACTGGTAGATTCAAAGCATAAAGAGAATAGATTGTTGAGTGGAGTGTAGATTATCTCTACGCCTTCGGTAGAACCAGCTCTATCGAATTCTGTTTGCCATCCATCACATCACAAACCACCCGAAATTCATGCAACAGAATAAGGTGACACCTTACAAATTTCGCTAGCCACGCCTCATTTTTCCACACCATTTGACGACTTAGAAGGGGGCGAAAATATGCTCTCATTTTTATCCTGTTCACCCCTCGTATAACTTGTCAGTCATTTCGTTGGAGATCTTAAAAAAAGATCGGGCGGGAAATATGTTGTAAACGTTAATAGGGAACGTGATGAGAGGGGATTGAATCAGAAGAGGATGATGAAGAAAGAGAAGGTAATAGGCAAGACGAAGAAGAAATAGAGGAAGAAGAAAAAGGAGAAGCAGGAGGATAACTAAGTTGGAGAGAAGGAGAAATAAAACAGTAGAAAAGAAGAAAAGGATAAATTGGAACAGAAGAAGGAAGTATGAGGACCAAAAATAAAAGAATTTGAAGAAAGAGAAGGAAATAAAAGAGAATAGTCAGAAAAATAAGAGGAAGAGGAAGAAAAGGAGAAGAAGGAGAAGAAGAAGGAGGTGGAGGAGAAGGTGGAGAAGGAAGACAATGAAAAGGTATAGAAAAAAGGAGAATAGTCCGAAAAAAAAGAGGAGGAGGAGGAGGAGGAAGAAAAGGATGGAGGCAGAAGAGGAATAGGAGGAGAAGGAAAAAGGAGAAGAAAGTGGAGAAAAGGGAGGTTGAGGAGAAGGTGGAGGAGGAAGACAACGATTAACTCAGAAATGATGTAGAAAGAAAAAAGTAATTATTAGACCTACGATATACTAGAAGAGGTTGAGGGAAGAATAGCGAAGAAAAAGGAAGAGAAATAGTACAGTAAAGAAAAAGTCGAAGGAGAAGGAGAAAAATGAGAACAAATAAGCAGGAATGAAGTAGATGAGGAGTCGACGGTAGAGAGGAAGAAGCAGAGAAGTTGGAGTGAGAGAAAGCGGTGAAGCAAACAGATGAGACGAAAGAGAAGGGGAAAAGGGAGAACAGAAAACGAAATAATAAAGGAGTAGAAGAAATAAAAGGAGAAATGAAAGATTGAAAATAAAGAAATGAAGGAGAAAATAAGGAGTGGAAATTAAGAAAGAAGTGGAAGAAGAAAAAGAATAAAAAGAAGAGGAAGGAGAAAAAGGAGAGGGAAGAGAAAAAGAAGAAGAAACAGAAAAAGAAGACAAAGAGAAAAATATGAGAAGAACTACAAGAAGAAGGAGAAAACAGACAAGGAATATAAGCTGATTTTTACTCAGACGCTTGTCTCAGTTTGTGCTGAGAAGATAAAAGAGGAAGAAGAGGATAAAAGAGGAAGAGGTATACGAAGAAGAATAAAACGGCAGAAAGACAGAATAAGGGAGAGCGCCAGAGCAGCAATAATAATAACAAGACGAAGGAGTGTCAGTAAAAATTTTAGGGGTTGATGCTGGTTGGGATTGGCAGTAGGGTAGTTTAAGGTAAAATAGTAGGAGACGGTGTGCGGCGCGAGGGGGGTTGTTTCACAGCGAAAGACGGAGCTCTTGGGAGGTGGGTTACGGGGTAGGGGAAAGAGAGGGAAAATGTAGCAGTAACACAGGGAAAATAAGAGGGAGATTCTTTGCCCTTCGTGCAATATTATATAGGTTTTTACACTAATAATGTCTTGTATGCCGGTCCGTTAGACGTCGGAGAATTGTAACTCACTCAGTCGGTGTGGAGAAACGTTGGAATAATCTTCCAAGCTATTGATTGTCCGAGTATCAGGGGTCTGTGGTCCTCTAGTGTAATTATTTAATGGTTGGTAGTGCTCGTCTAGTACCGTGATAAGACAGAAGTGAGAGACTTGTTTCTGGTAAGTCCTATCTTATCATGTTGTGTTAGAGCTTGTGTGTTTTAGTAGTAGTAGCAGCTTAAATGTTCAGTAGGTTTGATTGGACTTTTTCAGATGAGTTGAAGTGGTAACGATAAAGAAAGTAGGGATCACTTGTTGATTTAAAACGAATAATAATAGCATTGATGAAACTTCAGAATTGGAATGATCAGCAAATGTTGTTCATGAACCTAAAAGCCTGTTCAAATGCGTCCATCTTTTGTGAAGAGTCTGAAACGCAGCTAATGGGTGTCATGTATGAAAGCTTGCTCTGTTGGTCACGGTACATGCGTATCAGACGCCATTTCAATGTATATTACGTATAGGCCTATATTGTACATTGATACTGTTACTTATGTATATGGTATTCAATAATTATTGTGTTGACGGAGCTGGAGATACAATTCTAGTCAGTTCGAGCTTTGAATCTGGAAAACGTTTATAATATTTAAAAGAATTTGAGCAAAATGTAGGAATATTTCAAAATTAATTCATCAAGCAATAGGCTCATTTTGTTTTCTGACTACTCAGTTTGTTGAGTGCAAAGTATGATTTTAAAATTACTAAAGCTTTGAACTTCTGATATTTATTTAATCATCCAGTCAAATCCTTAGAATGTAAATATTTATTTATTCATCCATAGGCAGATCAATACTATTGAGTGATGATGCCTACATATATATGTCAAACTCACAATATTCACCAATGAATGAATAGATTTTTTATTATTTTGTAGAGTTTAATAATGAAATTGAGCATTAATGTGCGTTTGAGCATTAATTAATGCTCAATTAATTAATGTGAGCATTAATTTCACGTTTTCAATCGATGGGAAGATGGCATTCACAAACTACAATCATTGTTACATTTCATGAAAAAATTAAGTAATACAAAAACTTTGAAATAAAGAAAAGTTTTGAATGTTGTTAAGGTGAATTTAGATGAAAAATTGATCCAACCTTTAGCGAAATGGACGCATCAAATAGAAATGCTATGGCAGAGTACAGAACAGCCGCCACTTTCAATGAGCCACTTTAGCTTATTCAAATCCCATTAACCTACATAGAGAGTGCCGATAGAAGCAGCTGAACCAGTGGGTAGAACTGAATCAATTACAATCCTGAACAGCTCTGCTTGGAAGTCCTTAATTTCAGTAATAAATGTGCAGATTTCACACTCGTTGTTCAGAAACAATTCTTGGAAAAAATGAAGCCTGCAATGTCGGTTTGATCAGAATAGTTAGATCGGTTGATATGAAAAAGTTGAAAGAAAATTGGTGGATGCGTAGCCGGTAGTAAAGAGTCAGTTGATTGGAATACTATACAAAATATTTTATTGTTATTGAAAATTTCATGAATTTCAACACTATTTGGATTGATAGTAGAGGCAAACAATGAACCAATAATCGGTTCAATATTATTGATTCCAACATCTATGATCCTCATTCCTATAATATATAAACGAATGATTCCATGTTTTTTGACATGGAAGTAATCAAGAAATCGTCAGAAGCAAAATGTTTTTTAAAAAACGGATGAGACTATCAAACGGAAAATCTTCAGTTGTTTACCTGTGCATTTTATCTTCTATGTTTCCAGAGGATTCCTAACGCAAGGAAGAGAGGCTTCTCCAAAAATCCTTTCAAGTCTCTTTTGAGGCTCAAGATAGGTTCATGAATTCAGGTGCTCAAGTATTCCGAGAAGAGATTCTGTAATTGAATAATAAACTAATTATTGACATTTTTAACACTTTGGTGGATCAAACTTCTAGACCACTTTAATTTGATCTAATTTTAGAAAGAAATACTGTCAAACTACTTGTCGATGTATAATGTCATGTCAGTTATCATTGTCTTATCTAGAATACGACAAGTACTTAGCAATCCTATAAGCAACCCTAGCTCTATTAATAATCGTTCTATTAAGGCAGCTTTTAATTATGAACAATACTCTCGCGTGTTAAACGGACAGGTTGTTAGGTGTTGACGAGACAGAAAAAGAAAGAGACGGAAAAACGTGTGAGAGCGATGTAGGAGGACTGTTGGTGAGAGGAAGAGAGTCCGAGAAAGAGTAAAGAAGATAACAAGAAGAGGAGGAGGAAGACAAAGAAGGAAAACTAATGATAAATGTGGGTTTATAAGGACGAGTATTAAGAAGAACAGAATTTAGATAAAATGAGACGACAATGGAATAAGAATGGAGGAGAAGGGTGATGAAAATTAGTAAAGGATAGAGGAAGACTGGCGGGAGAAGGAGAAGGGGAACAAAGTAGTGGAAGAGAATAAGAGCAGACGAAAATAATGAAGGTGAATGAGTGGAACAGAAAGAACAAGAAGGAGTTGTAAGAGAATTTTAAAGGGGAAAGATTGATGAAGTGGATGAAGAAAAGGAGAGAAGAAGAAAGAAGGGGAGAAGATGAATCAAGAAAAGGAGAGAAGAAGAAAGGAGAAGAGAAGATGAATCAAGAAAAGGAGAAAAGAAGGAAAGAAGATAGATCAAGAAAAGGAGAGAAGAAGAAAGAAGGAGAGAAGATGAATCAAGAAAAGGAGAGAAGAAGAAAGAAGGAGAGAAGAAGAAAGGAGAAGAGAAGATGAATCAAGAAAAGGAGAAAAGAAGGAAAGAAGATAGATCAAGAAAAGGAGAGAAGAAGAAAGAAGGAGAGAAGAAGAAAGGAGTAGAGAAGATGAATCAAGAAAAGGAGAAAAGAAGGAAAGAAGATAGATCAAGAAAAGGAGAGAAGAAGAAAGAAGGAGAGAAGATGGATAGATAACTAAAAAGGAAGAAGGAGGACGTAGAAGATAAGGAAGAACAGAAATAAAAGAAGCACAAGAACATGTAGAAAACAGGGAGAAGAAATGGAAATCATCAAATTTCAGGAATCAGGAGAGAGAAAATAAATAAGTAGAAGGACAAGGAGGAGAAAGAGAACAAACTGGGGAAAAGATAATGGAGAGAAGAAAGGAGCAGTCGAAGATAAAAAACTTAGCAGAGGTAGAAGCAGGAAGGGAGGAAAGTGAACAGGATGATGAGTAAAACAAAATACAAAGAATGGAAATTAACTGTGGAAGAATGGATAAAACTCTTTCTCTTTTATTCTTTATAATCTTACTTCGTTTCTTTCTACTATTCCTCAATATTTTCTCTTCCGATTCTCATTTCTCTTCCTCCTTCTCCTTCTCCTCCCTCTCAATCTTATATTTTTTATCTTTCTTTTTTATTTTTCTTCTTCTTCTACTATTTCTTCTTCTTGTTCACCATTCGCTTCTTCTCCATTCTCTTGTTCCTGAGAAGACAGACATCAATATTGAGGGAGTGAGACAGGTGACAGAGAGTGTTTGAATGTGTAATGGGCTTATGAACAGGCTCCGCTATTCATGTTGAGCACAGTTGATATAAATTTAAGTGAAGCCCAACGAATAGCCATGAAGAGCCACCAAGACATCTATCGACCACGCACTCCAAGCGAAGTGAGAGAGTAAGAGTTAGTGTGAGGAAGTGAGCGCAAGTGAATGAGTGCGATAGGTTGAGTGAGTGAGAGAGGTCACGTGACTTCTTTATATCCTCTATGCAAACAATCCGTGTGGCCAAAGTCAGTTCGCTATAAATCGTGACCGTGAACAGTTTTGGAGGAACCAGTCGTGACTATTTGACATTTTGAAGCACTTCACTAGTTTTCTATTCAGTTGTTCGTTCCCGTTAAAATTTTTGAATCAGTGAATCGAGCTCTAAAAGCGGGTGCTGGAATGGAGTCGCTCCCGCCATTTTGTATCGCTAAGGATCGGAGCGGCATTTCTAGATAGCACGACTTTTTGAGGTTAGGTTGCCTCTTGCTAACAGCATGCCGGGCTGTTCAACCATTCATTTTATTTACATCATTGTCTGCATGAATAATTATTGTATTTCGTAATGAATGAATTTGAGATAAAAATGTAATTCTACTAAAAATTGATAATTATATGGTAAGAAATAGAAACTATAGCTTTCTTACATTCGTCACTCAGAATTATGTTTCATGCATTGGTATCAAGAATAGTGAAGATTAGCAAATTATTCTTTTGTATTAAAAAATAATAATAATCAATAATTAAAATCATAAAACTGATTATAACTTTCTCTTCTTCTCAATCATAATTATAACTCTAATATTTTTCCATACTAATAGCTTTCATTTCTTCTCTTCTCTCTTCTGTTTACTCTTTCTATTCTCAATCTTCTCTTTTAATTTCCTCACTTTTATTAAGTAAAAGTCTTCAAGTTACAATTTGTGCTTTTTCTCTTTTTCACACACGAGCCACTCAAAGCCATTAATATGTTTGCTGTTTATATTGACTCGTTGCTGGCGCTCAAGCTTTTTAGCTTTTGCTAGCAACGCCTGTAATAATTATATTCTCCTGTTTTTTTTTAAATTTTATTTCAACTTTGCTATTGTTATTTTTTCATTCGCTGGCTTTGCTGTTGTTGTAATATTTATTTTTATTTTGGAGGCTATGAATTCATTGTTTCTATTATTTGTCGATGGCAATAAAATAAATTTGAATTTGTGAATCATGAATGATTTTAAATTAACCTTGGGCTAGGCTATTCACTTATTCGCCTAATAACCCATAAAATAAAAGAATATTTATTCATGAACTATTGGTCCTTTTCATACTCATGGATAATATTAGTGATCGATAGAATTTACTGTATTACATCCATCAATGAATAATAGATAAATATAATGATAATTATTATTTACCAAAAAGTGCAAAATTTCAACTTTACACAATATTATAAAAATTGGCACAGCTAGCAAATAAGTCTCGCGCGCTAGCTGCGAGTTCCATTACAATACAAAAGACATAAATGATAGTTAGTTTTTTGTAGATTACGTCTTGGAGACTCCAGTATAAGACAAGACAGATTTACAATTATACAATCTTACGATAGTTACCATAATTAATATATCAATTAGTTGAAGTGAGACATAATTTTGATGTGAAAGGAGCTCTTGAACACTATAAAAATCATTATTAACTAAATATTTTTACAATAATTGTTTATAAAATATTTCTATATTTTGATTTCTTAAAAATTACGATAGCTTGTTAAAGAGTTTCCTACCAATATAACTAGGTTTTTGATGTGATAAGCGTCTATTGTGACTCACCAAGTGATAATCACCTCGGCTTCTTGTATTATAATCGTGTACGTCAAGATTTTGGTTAATATCACTATTTTTTACTTATGAAGTAGCTTCATACACATATAAGCAGGGTACATATACAGTTGGGAGATCAAGTCTTTTGAACAACGGCCAACATGAATCTAATCTATTTACTCTTTCCATACACCTAACGGATTACTTCTGGATCTTAAACACCCTATCAAGGTTTTGTTTTGATGAATCACCCCAGACTAACATAGCATACCTATAATATGTGACAGTAAGAGCCCATGTTAAGTTGTAAAAAGTAACTTTATACTAAAATTATATAATAATCAACCTTATTTGAATAGGCACTTATAGCATCATTGTAGCATCATTAACCTCATCACCCGTGAAAAATAAATATTTTTTTTGTAGATTACGTCTTGGAGACTCCAGTTAAGGAGTATAAGAAAAGTCAGATCAACAATATTATACACTAGATACCATAATTACTATTTCAATTAGTTGAGGTGAGGCTTAATTTTGATGTGAAAGGAACTCTTGTACACTATAAAAAGCTTTATCAACTCTATAGCTCTATAAGCTTTTATCTATATTATTTTGATACAAAACTCTAGGCCTGTTAATGACAGGCAGCTTTATTACCTGTTATCATTTTCTTGAGCAAACAGAATAAATAGCTTTGAAAAAAATTTGATAAAAACAATTGGAATATTAGGTAGGGTACATCATCAGACAATATTATTTTTTATTACCGCCAAACGCTCATAAAAATGTTTAAACTTGTCATTGAACCCATTTTTAGTTTGCTAATCAGTGAGGAACTGAGCGGTAAGATTTTGAATAATTATTTATAATAATGTAGCCCACTCTAGAATTCGATTTTAATTTGGAGAAAATTCGCATAACTGTAAATCCATTTTGCTTGTGAAAAATCTCATTTTCAAGTAAAAACAGTTAAGTTCTTTAGGCCTATTCGATACTGTAAACTCCATACGTTTCGCGTTGAATTAGTACTTACTAAGTCTACATTTAACTGATGGTAGGTTAACTTCTACACTCCAAAATAAACCGACATGATTAATCAATAGAAAGAACATTACCACATTCTTGATAACTTACGACTAATGTTCTCTCACCAATACAGGATTACGTAAGTTTCTATCGATCAAAAACATAGCCCACTGCTTATTGAATAAGAACTTGCATATTAATCTGCTATGTACAATAAAGCAATTACCACACTAACGAGTTATTACCTGCTTCTAATTTTACTCCTTGATTTTATTCCCATGAATTTTGTTCCTTACATGCTAGACCCATAACTCCACCTTACCCAATAGCTTAATTTATTCTATGAAGTAGTAGTCTTTGTAGAAACAACTTCTTTGTGAAAATAAATCTTTTCCCAATTTCGTTTGAACAACTCATATCTCATATCACCCACTTTTGTTTGGAGACTGCATATCAATTTTCAATAATAATTGACCGAACGAAGAGAGGTCTCTGCTTCAATAGGACCGTTTAGACTTTGCCTGTCTATTTGCCTATCTGTCTGTCTGTTTGTAAGGCATTTACGGGCTGTACGCATGTACCAAATTCTATGAAATTTTGCATGGATTTTTTTTATTGCTGATGATGCCCACATGAGTCAGAGACTTGTGCGTGGGCAATGAGGTGAATCATTACACATAAATGCCTCGGTGGAGCGGGATTCGAACCCACGACCGCTTAAACGACAGCAAATTGAAGTTGCGACGCCCCATCCAATCGGCCCGCCACAATGATTGAGAAATCTGAACAATAATTGAGAAATAATGTCCAGGATGTATAGGTTTACGAGTAAGGATTTTCGAAATTTGTTTGCATATAAAGGATATTGAAAACGAAGAAATGGGAAAGCAATCAGGCCTTCTTCTATGGAAAACAAATGATTTTTAAAAATAGTTTCTCCTTCCCATACAACTGGAATCGAATTTAAAGATCCTCGGGCCTTTTTATTCATGAGGATCAAATTATCATTCATAAGAATAACATATTTGTTTGAGAGAAACAAATCATTCCTGATATTCAATCAAATTTAATAACAAGCTACTTTAAGTGAGTGATAATTATACAAATTTAATTAATATTGTTCTAAAAATTCATTCATCAGATATGTGAAATCCTATCTTATTTGAGCAATTAGCTGTCTGGAAAATAGAAACATTGTGATACAGAGTGACTTTTTGTGGAAAACAGACATGGAATAGACTACGCAAATTGTTTAAAAGGTTAGGTCTGATGATTGTGTTTAATTTTGCGATGGTGATTATTATCATTCCACTGTGCGAGCACCCTTATTCTTGGTTTGAGGTCTACTGTTCACAGAACTACATTTTATTGTAGGGCTAACGTTCTATACAAATTGGGAAGCTGTTATCTTCACAATACTTGAACGGCTGTGTATGAAGTGTCCTAATATTTTGTAATCCTTTTTTTTTATCATATCCATGCCATTTCATGTATATTGTCAAAGTGATAGGTCACTCCAGTATATTTCAATCACTCAAAGTTCTTAGAAGTGCATCCGATAGAATTAAGTTCTTAGAAATCCTCGACATAAGTTTTTGGAAAACGAGTGAGATAGTTAAGAGGGTTTCCAGAGGGGTGAAAGTAAATTACTTTTCGAAACTGCCCTTTTAAACGCTCGGTTTGCGTTGAAGGTGGGGAAGAAATTTGAGACGTTTAAGTGAAGGGGAAAGCATGGCCACGAGGCAATATAGGAACAGACATTTGGAAGGGAAAGTCTGGGGGAAAGGAACGGTTGATTGTGGATGGAGTTGGAGATTGACGAGGGTTCGAGATCGATAAGTGCCATGTTTGAACTCAGCCGCTACAAGATAAGCCTGTTCGGATCAGGCTGAAGCCATGCCATACTGCTGTCACAAACCCTGTGAATTATTCATTTTTTAAATTTGAAACTTCTTTATTAATTTAAAACAATTATTTCAATCGTATTATATGTAAAATAATCATAAACAAAAAAATACAATAATTTGTTAGGATTTTTCAAGATTTGTTGGTATTTAGCCGTAAACATTTCTTGAAATTTTTCAAAAACTCTCAATAAATTTGGAAACTAGAAATTTTTATGTTCACTGTACTGATAGCAACCAACCAATCCATATTATTATTAATATCAGTTGTGATGATAGGCACATGCATCATTTAAATGCTTCGATTTCTATATACAACACATGCTTCCCAATTCATAAAAATGTACATCAGCAGTTCTTGAGAAAGTTATGTTTTCTCTTCTTCTTGTTCGACAGGTCGCGTAATATATCATGTCTCAATATTTTTTCTCTGATTTTTTTTCAATTCGACGATTGAAAATAATTTCAGAGAACATTTCAACACAATCAGAAATAAAAATATCAACACTTGCACTATAAAAAAATAAAGTTTATAATTGAGACAAGTATCAGTGTTCGTAATGTCCAATGTTTTGATTTCAAAAATGTGAACATCTGTTGTAATCAACAGCTGACAGTGTTTTGATTTTCACTAAACTAACCTAGAGCCTATAGTGGGAATCTGTTTTACATCATAATAATTTTCATATCTGACCCTCAAACTCCAAAATCAATAGCGATCAGACGATCACACTTGACTATGAAGAAGCCATATACCAAGTTTCAAGAGTCTCCTTTTCAAGCGAACAGACGAACGGACAGCAGCACGATTTCAATAAGACCCTGTCAGGTCCTTAATAATACATAAGTGGGGGATTTCAAGGATATTTTTGAAAAAGGATATCACAAAAGCATGGTGTGTAAACTAGTCATTGCGTTAGCGTAACTATGGGTGAAAATCAAAGGCATAGAGTTGATCTTCCCTAGAGCCACACAGTCAAAAAACATTTTCGTGTAGGGGCTTTGAGAGACAAATTTTTGACATAAGAGTCAATCAGTAGATGTCTGAATTAACTAAAAAAATTAAAATCAGTAAGAAATTTTAGTCAAGTATCCCGAATCCCCCTTCTAAAATAATTAAGATTTTATTTTAGGTGAGGTAGGGGCTCAAAAAATTGAGTGAATTTAAAAAATTATTCCTGCTTCAATTGTTTAAACTAAATCAATGAATGACTGGATTGACAATGACGGAAGAACTAGATAAAGTTTACTGTGACTCATAACATAGGCTGAATTGATTGAATGGATGTATTATGTATACAATCGCTTAAAGTGTGGCTTAGAGGGATTATTTTTCAGACACTTTCCAGGGGAGTACCCCCTATCAGAAGAAATTATTCTTAGGCTACATTACCTTCATAAAGTTATTAGAGAATTTTTTCTTTACCTCTAATGTGAACAGCAGTGCAAAGAGTCTACACCTCCCTCACTCCCCCCCCCCCCCCCGCCATAGGTGGCCGAAGTGTAAATTCGCCTCTGTCGTCTCCAAAAGATGGCTGCACTCAAGGTGAAGAGAATACATAATCAATGGTCAGTACTCTAATTGGTTAGTACTAATCAACCCCATTTTTTATAGCTCAAATTGGCGCTTGATTCCTTTTTTTATTTATAAAGCTGTGCAATAACATTCTTCATATTTATTTTCCTATTCAGCTGCAACAAGAAGCAAAGAAGCTTTCAAGTAAATAACTGAATTTTTTTTAAATACTGCGTATTTGAATAAGTAAACGCCTATTCAATAGTCGATCTAAACTATGACAACATTTTTTGCCAGAGAGCGCTTACATAGAGCAATCTAGACTTTTTTTATACTAGTAGAGCTTGTGAGCTTGTGAGAGTGTCGATGTCGATGTGTAAGATGTCTTCATTTGAACATCACTTCACATCTTCAAATTAAGCGGCTTGAAAAAGTTTCGGTGCTGCAAAAACCATCTGACTGCGGTGACAAACCAATTAATTGCTGCCTAGAAAACGCGGCACTTTTAGTGTTGCCAATTCGTGCGTTGAGGTGATTTTCGATGATCTGCTGCTGGCATAGTCTCATATCTGTTATTATACATTCATTAAAATAATTATTGTAACACACAAAAATGTTATAAGAATATTGAGACTTGCAATCAAAACTTACTTGTAAGAAAACAACATTTACTTGAAGTTGACTTCAAAGACATACTTCTTCTTTGAAAAGCTCCTCCAATCATCAAAATCATAACTATTGCTAAGCTTCTGTATTTTGATCTGTTGTTTCTGTAGTAACGTGAACATATTTACAATAAATCTAAAATGAAATGTTTCTTTTTTTTGGTTGATGAACAATTTTTTGCTTGTTAATATGACAACTATTTATTGGCACCTACGTATAATGAACAGTTCATATTCCATTCGATTCACTAATAAAGAATTTAGATTCGAAAATTCTCTATCATCTTTTCCAAAATTCCACCTTATGGACCAAAATTAACAATCTTTCCAAAATTCAACAAACAATGACTTTCAGCACTATTTTTCAGTTGTATATCCGTTATGTTGTTTTTAGCAAATAAATCATTTATATTCTAGATTAGATAAGATTAGACTTATTTTGTTCCTGTAAATTCAGAGATTTTACATTCGAGAGCTAAAAACCTGACTTAGACGATGCCTCTTACACAGAGTTAGAACCATGAACAGTAAGAGCTATCTTCAAGTAAGTGCTAATGCCATGAAATTCTGAGAGGTGTATTTACACGAAACAGTAAAGTTTAAATCAAACTTTGCCCATTTTTAAAAAACAAGTTTTAGACATTTGGAGCACCTAACCAATTTTATGTAAATAATAATAATAAATAAATAATAAATAATAATGTTTATTGCCAAAAAAGAACTTACAAAAAATCAATACAAATACATCAAATACATAACGAAGTACAGATGAAACAAAATAATATCATTGATCTTACTAATTACAAATCATTGGCAAAATTACTGGGCGCAAAAAAAATGAATTTTTCCGTCCGCGCCCAGGAGTTATATGTCTTAATTTTCAATGAGGAAAAAACATTAAAAATAAACAAGAAGCAATTGTTTGCTTGAATGATTAATAACTGAATAGTGAACATTCTAGTAAAATTATCAATAACAATTATAAATTTAAATTAGTTTTGTATATATAATATACTGAGGAGAACAGCACAAAACAGAGGCTATTGATTAAAACAGAGGCTACTGGCCTACTGAATAACATGGAACCAACTCTCAATCTCATCCAACTCACGAGCCATCAAGAAATTCTTAAGTCTCCTTTTGAAAATATGCATGGAATTAGTGGGAATGAAAAGTATTTCCTGAGGCAACCTATTAAGAAACTTACCTTCAAGAAAACAAAAAGATTTCTGAAAAAATGAGCTGTATGGTCGGGGAATACAGAACCTATCCGTGTTTCTTGTCCTGTAGTGTCTATCATTATTTTCCACTGCCGAAGTCCGATTCCCACTGGACCAATAGAATTGTATAAGCACCTTAAAAACGTAGAGAAATCTCAAAGGCATGACTTTCAACGATTGACTGACATGAAGGAACTCATTCCCTCTGCACCCACCCATCAGGCGGACCAATGATTTCTGAAGAGCAATCACGGGTCTCAAGTGACTAATGTAGGTACTGCCCCAGCATGCCAGCCCATATGACAAGCGAGATTGAGCCAATGCAAAATAGATATTCCTCAAGACAAACCTTGGACAAAGCTTTTTTAAATGATGAAATCTGTGGAGAATGCATCTCAAATACTTTTTCATGTAATCAATATGACTCCTCCATGCCAAGCTATCATCAACTTGAAGACCAAGGTATTTGACACTTGGAGCCTGTTTAATTAACCCACAATCACATATATAATCTTTACATCCCACTTTGTGAAATTTTAAAGGCTCAGGAAGTGAGAAGGATGAAGCAATCCCAAAATTAAGGTAGGCAGTCTTTTCAATATTAAGGCTTAATTTATTAAAGCCAAACCATAGAGTGATAAGTTGAAGGTCATGTGAAATTTTTTTATGCAGCTCAATTTCAGAACATGCAGCATAAGAAAGCGCAGTGTCATCCGCAAAAACAGTGAAACTCCCCTCAAAAGGACCTGCGTAGAGGTCGTTAATGTAAACAAGAAACAAAACCGGCCCCAACACAGATCCCTGAGGAACTCCACAACTAATAAACCTGAAAGAGCTCATGCTTGTGCCAACACTGACAGACTGCGATCGCCCATGCAGATAGGAGCCGAACCAAGCCAAAGGCAGACCTCGTACTCCAGCTGTTCTCAGTTTTCTAAGTAGTGTAGGGTGGTCAACGGTATCGAATGCTTTCCTTATATCAAGGAATAACCCAGACACTCTTTTCGTGTCTTTGCTGTTAATGTTGGTGCAAATTTCTGAGATGAACTTTCTTAGAGCTAACTCAGTTCCCAGACCCTCTCTGAATCCATATTGACTCTTGGAAAAAAAACCATGAGAATCAAGAAACGATACTAATCTGTTTTTGACCAGCTTTTCAAAAATGATTGAGATTATTGACAAAAGTGATATGGACCTGAAATCCTGAAGAGCCCCGGAATTACCTTTCTTGGGAATTGGAACAACTTTTGCTGTCTTGAGCCTCTCAGGGAAAACCCCCTCAGAAAGACTCAGGTTAAAAATAAAAGCTAAAACTGGACTGACTATGGTGTTGATTTTTTTAAAGAGAACTGATGTATAACCATCAATACCAGGTGATTTAGAATTTTTTAATCCTGATATTATTCCACCAACTTCCATAGAGGAGACAGGGAGGAAAAAACAAGACTGTGGACAGAAATCATCCTTGAACGACTTTTTATAATCATTCAATAATGTCTCTGGGAATGGAGGTGGAGCAACTGAAGTGGGTGAATCAACAAAATAATCATTGAACAAATTTGCGATTTCCTGCTCATCAACAACAATGCCATTTTCTGTCTTAATTTTGGAAACAGAGCGTTTTACTGAATTTCTGCCTGTCAACTCATTAATCAACTGCCACTGTTTCTTGGAGTCGCCTTTGGCATTCTCAAAGCAATCTAAGTAATACTTCTCCTTAGCATCCTTTATCCATTTTTTAATTTTTTTCCTCAATATTACAAAGTCCCGCCTCAACCCTCCATTCAGAGGATCAGATTTAAACCTTTTATACAACCTGTCTCTCGAAATTATCGCCTCACATAGTCCATCACTCATCCATGGCTTTAATATCCTATGTTTGTGATTTGTGTGAGTCTGAAATTTATATTTAGCAGATTGAATACCAGAATCTAGAACCTTGCAAAATTTTTCAAAAGCTAAGTTACTATCAAGAGAAGTATAAACCAAAGACCAATTTTCTTGACTAAGTAGATTGATCAAGGTGTCCCAATTGATCCTTACTATTTCTTTTGGTCTTACTTTGTTTTTTGGCCCATCAGAAGGAATTGATAAGCACACTGCTCTGTGATCCGTTATAGTCACATCACAAACAGCTGATAATATGGAAGAAGGAGCCCTCCCCCTAAATAGAATATGATCAATGCATGTGGAAGTGTGATCTGTTACACGAGTATCAACATTGATCAAATTCTCAAGACCAAACAATGAAATTATTTCCAAGTATTTGTCGGTTTCTCTATCGGACTTATTCAGATCGATGTTAAAATCACCCAGACAAACCAGAGTATTATTTTTCATTCCACCTAGAAAATCACAGAAGCTATCCAAAAACTGGTCGACCGGAACTCTGTGCCATCGATAGATTCCCACTACAGTAAAAGTGAGATCATCGTAAGTACAATCCAACACCAGGGAGTCGGCTCCAACAACCGCACTGCATACTATAGTACATGAAAATACATTTTTATGAAATATTACTATTCCACCACATCTATCATCTCCACATGCAAACATTGCAGTATACCCATCAATCGCATACATATCAATAACCACATTACCAGGTTGGATCCATGCCTCAGATAAGACTATGAAATCAGGCTTATGAGACAAACTGTTCAAATATAACAAAAGCTCATCAAAGTTTCTGTTAATACTTTGAATGTTCATTTGAAAAAAAGTTATGCATCTATCACTATGAAAATATAGATTATATTCCTCAGTTGATGAAATGTATTTACATTGGTTATCATGATCCATGGTCTGAGTAAATAAATCAATGAAATATTTTTAATTTGATGAAAATAAAAATTGAAAGAAAAAACGAAAAACTATCTGTGAAAAGTAAGAAAAAAAAGTGTAATACTGAATTGACTTTATTCGATGCAAGGCTTGAAAAATATAATACCATGAAAACTAACAAAGAAAGTATTTTCAGTTCACTTCCAGATCAATTCTCGGTTAACTAGTAGAAAATATAGGAGAACATTAATTTTAGCAATTTATATAAAAAAAGCCATGCCTCACTGCACGGTAATAAGCATCCAGTCGAGCAAGAAAGAAAAAACACAAACCTCAGCAAAACTCAAATTAAACTCATCATTTCAAAACAAATTAGTGAACTAAGCAATAATGAGCGAAAAAACGAGCCTCATCAAGCAAAAGAGCTGATAAACTAAAAATATTGAGTGAAGATAAATAAATTTAATAAAGTAAGAATTCACAAAACAAAATTTTACTAATTGCATTGACAAACTCTACATCTCATATATCAAAGAAACGATACAAACCCTACTCAAGCATGAGTGCATATTGGTAAGATAGGAGATTGTCAAATATATAAAGTCACCAACATGCAATACAATCTATAATAGTTCATTAAAATCAAAAACAAAATTTCAAGCAAGTCTAACAATAAAAATAATCAACCAATAACAATATTCAATTACAATCTTTCACCGCTAATATCTATCAACCTCCATCCTCAGTCAATCACTCTAATTGAAATAGTTGTTTCGACTAAATAATTAATAGTTATGATTAAAATAAATAAATTGAATAATTACGATTAAAGTAGTGAATATGAGATAGTATTATGAGTTTACTTGAGACAAAAATTAAAAGGAATATTTGAGACAAGAACATTCTATCACTCATCTAGATATTATATTAAATTAATTTGCTCAATGACCTGATGAAACTCAATCCTTTAAATAATAATAAATAAATAGATCTCCCGCAAAGTCACAGAGCAAAAAAGAAATTGCTCTAGTTTGAGAATTGCTCCAGATCGTCTTCTGACTGTAATTCAAATTAAGATCGCCTGAATGTGTTTAGGCACATAATTATTATTGAAAAAGTGGACATTGTCTGAGGTGATGGCAGTAGGTTGAAATAACAGGATGGTAAAAATGATAAAGGAAGCAACAGAGTGTTGCCCGACCAGATTCTCATTGGTGAGTTTCCTCTCTATAAGCGAACGGAATAAATTCGACTTCCCGTTGCTTTGATCGTGGAAAGGGTCGTCTGCTCAGAACACATCATATTGCTTGCTCCAAGGGGGAAGGGAATTGAGTTCTTATTGGTTCAAAAGCAACAATATATCTGGTGCTGTTCGGTCGGAATCCTTGGACCCCTCTACCTTCTTCATCATTATTTCAGCTCCATCTTCGTCTTCCTTCTTCGTCATTCATTTAGCTCTATCTTTATCACCCCCATGCTTTTTCTGACGGTAAAATTGGAGTCGCTCTGAAAAGGCTGACCTGGCATCTCAGACGCCCACTAACTCTGACGACTAGCTCTGACGTAACGTCTCACACACGCACTCAAACGCACATACAAGAGCGTAAGTCCACCTCCCCGTCAGGCACATGGTGATCCGGGTAGCGTTGATACAAACTCCACTATCACTGCTATTCTGATAAGGCGGGCTTTCTCAGTGGACCAAGATCGCATGCGCTATAGTGCCACATCTTGTTTAAATTGTGGCTCTTTCGTGTTGTGGTCCAATGCTGTATCTGTGTTTTTACTATATGCTCTTTTCTTGTAGTCTACTTAAGGTATCCAGGTTTAATTAAGAATTCGGATCTTATCAAAATAAAAAATATAGTTTCCTGGTTGATTCGGAAAGAAAGGAAAAAATAAGCAACAAAACATACATCTCTCATTCCATTTACTTGACTTACAGTTCATAAATTGAAGACATTACATATCTTCTAAATTATTGGAAAGAAACATTGGGCGACTCCATCAACCCATGACGCACCTAATTTCCAAATATTAAGTAAGTTATTTTTGACGTTTTTTCAATAACGACTTTTGTTTTGCAAATGTCTTAAGACCTTATAAGGTTATACTTATTAACCTATTATTAGGTTATACTTATTTGAGGAAATAGATCCAACAACACCGCTGATATTGCGTTTTCCAAACCTAATCCAAGTTCATCAAATTGAATGGTTTTTCAAAATAAAAAATTAAATTCTTCTTTTCGAGTTCCGATACTTTTCAACGCTCTCCTTGATCAAGTCACTTTAATATGTCTACCACATCCATGAAGTAATCAATAATATCCACCATGTTCACCGTAACGTGGCCCAAACGGCGGGCTGAAATGTTATAGGCTTACTAACTCAACAATTGAACAATCACCTCGTATTAGAAATAAAATTTGTATATTAATTTAATAGTTCGATAGGTAACACATTTAATAGGCCTTAACACTCAAGGAGTGCAGTGAGTGCAGCTTTCTATTCGATCAAAAATGAATTCATATTCCTTGAAAATATATTGAATTTTGGATTTTGAAATTCCTATTGAATTTTTTTGAATCCAAAGGCTATGGATAAATATCAACGTTGGACTTTATATATTTTTTTCAAGCTCTAAAGAGCTGTTAAGGCCTACGTACTTGAAATCTAGAGTTGAAAACTAATCGGGATTTTTTAAACCCCACCTATTATAATCATTAAAAGTCCTATATTTTTCCTTTCCTGGAAATTTTCGATTATCAATGTACAGATATCCATATATCTATGGGATGTAACGCTTTTGTCTGCTTTGTAACAGTAGAGAATAGCAATCAGCTGGTAATTCAAGGTCTACTCAAACACTATTGAGTAATTAAAAAATTAGCAGGCCTAGCAGTGGACTTGCCCTAATCAAAATTGGAGGAATAACATTTTTCCACTGTGTATGAGCATTGATGTAATGTGGTAATTGATAATTGGCAAGACTTGTATGCAGTGTCTACCACATCTAGCTGGAAGTTTCCTCCATTGAGCTTCCTACAATTTAATTGAGCTTCAAGGCCTACTGGCATACAGCCAAAGCATTTGCCGTTTAACTTGTCATAGACCATTAGGAATATTTTCAACTTTGTTAACCAGACAATACTTTCTTTATAGGCTAATTCAATTTTTTCAATTGAATCTATTACTGTTTTGCCAATAAATTTATTACTCGTGCATTACATGAATTTAAAATTACATTTGAAGCTTTTTGCTAATAAAATGAATCATGGAATACATTAAAGTGTAATAATGAAATAAAATACGTTCTCGCATGCTACTTATTGACTCTTGAGAAAATTATCTCCATAACCAATGTCCAATTAAGAAGAGAATCATTATTCACATGAGTTGCCTTTCTCAGCGATTTTCAGACCATCAAAGATTTATTGGTAGACGAATGGAAGGATGGGAGAAACAAAGAAAAGATTGGGAAATAAGAGATAAATGAAGAGCGAATTAGAGTGGGTGATTAGGAGATGGGAAGAGAGAAAGAAAGTGAATGATTAAGTGAATATTTTATTTATTTATTTATTTATTTATGTATACTGTATTGAATACAAAGTATTATTACAGGGTAGTGCAGATAGATAAATTAAAAAATAACAGAAAAACAAGAAGTAAAAATGTCCAAATAAAAAATTATAGGAATGGAAGATTCTTCACTTTCAATAGTTCATATTCTCAGACTTGAAACAACAACAAAAAAAATTCTCATAATAATGCTAATAAAGAAATAGTCTTTTTCACTTCTAATGACAACATATTTCATCAATAATCACAATAATCGCGTCATCGTATTACTGTTGTAAATTTTCAAAATTCACTAGTCAAACAGTACAAAAGACCTCAGTCTTAGACTGTTAAGACAGAAAAAAGTAAACGTCAGATAATTCTTTTTCGTTTCTTAAATTTAGTATATCAGTGAAATCCTCAAATGAGTGATTCTCCAAGTAGCTTTGCCTGAAGGGCTGGTATAAATGACATTCAAAAAATAAATGCTGTAGGGTACACATCTTGTTCACATCTTGTTCACCACAGAATAATTATGCAAAATTGCTCATGGTCAACCTCGTACCTTATATTTTTCAAATAGAAAACAGATTTATGCTGTAACGAAGTCCGAAGTTAAGTGAATATAATCTCAGACGAATTCAAGTGATCTTTCATAAATTACAAAGAGGTATATTTAGACTATTGAGAAATAAATCTCAATTTTACTTATTTGCATATTGAATTTATTGGAGAAATAAGACAATATTTTATTATCCACATTTCTACAAATTATGACAGTGAACTGAAAATAGAATTTTGGTGAACCATACATGTTTTTCTTTTCCCCCTGAACAATGTTTGGCAGTACTAGGAAAAAAATGATTTAAACAATAAAATTGCGATAAGAACCTGACCATCCCATAGAAACGAAGAATGTAAGAGTAGAGCATGTATAATCAGTAGAGCATGTAGAGGTGGAGTTCAAGCAGAGATTGATAATCCAGTCATTTTATACAAGAAAAAGGGAGTCTTGTTTGCATAACTTATTGTAGCTCTGATTTTTTGGTATGTTCTTTTGACGCATATAAGTAGTCTGGAACTGATTTTGTCGAAGACCATGTGCCATCCCTACAACTTTCCAAAACCTTACGTCGGGCGAATTAGCATGATAATTTAGCGTATATTAATTTAAACAAAAAAAAAAATAATACATAATTTATACCACAATTATGTTTAAAATGATTGCCTGAGACACAATATTTCAGAAAATAAACTTTAAACTAAAATTAAAATAAACTCTCTAAAAATGAGAAATTTCTATTTTTTTATTAGTTTTAGCACACCTATTTAAAGAATGTTAAATTTCACTTTGGTAACACTTATTCATGGCTTTTTAGAATACGGCGTAAGGTACAATTTTAAACTAGTTTGACCTTCTTATCTTCAGTAGTTTTCGAAGAGATGTCGTTAAAAGATGTCGATAGATTCGAAAACCCTCTGATGTTTGAGGAAGGCTCTTGAAAAATTTTCTCAAAAAATTTGTTACAGTATTTTCTTCGCATTATCGCTTTCAGGACTCCATATTATCGAAAGAACTCTTCGCTGCCCAAAAATTTGCTGAATTTTTAAAAAATTGTGGGGTAGTACAGGGTTTTTGACGACACAAAATCAGTTCCAGACTACTTATGTTTCCAAACTGAACAATGGCTAGCGCCTTTCACTTCCCAAAAAAACGGTATACAGGTGTTTGAGAGAAAATTTCACCGGAATTTGCCGGATTGCGAAATTCTGATTCCTTCATGAACGCTTCATTACAAAAATAAAGATAGCAGAATAGTGGAGCTATCTTTATCAATACATAAGCTCTCTTACAGAAAACTTCAGGCCTCCAGAGCATTTAGGGGGTGAAATAAGTTCATTTGATTTGAAATGAGCTGAAAAATTACATAAATCATTATCTACCGTGATTATTGAATAATTCTACAAAATACCGTTCGGAAAAAGGCCAAAAGAAGTCGTTTCTAAGATTGAAAGGTATGAACTTGGTTATTGATTGTGAATAACACACCCAGAGTTCATAAAATCAGAATTTGAATTGGAATAAAAAACACAAGTAAAAAGTATTCGTACAAAATTAGTGTGCTTTGATTCAATCGACTTTATAAACTTTGGGAGCATTCTTGACTATTGTGTACATTCGTATTTCATTCCAAAAAATGAATTCACAAGTTTTGTTTTCGCTCATTGGCAATTTTGATTAATTGATTGGGCCTACAATAAAAAACGTGTTTCCATGATCATTTTGCAAATTTTTGTAAAATATCCCATCAATTCAAAGAATAGGTAATTTCGATTCGCGTCCAGACTGGTATTTTTCGTTCACTTCATTACCCATGCACCAGTCTCAGAATAAAGTGGGCATCATAAAAATGTATGGTAGTAAATCTAGTAGCACGTTTCATCTAATTTACATTGATTCAATTGAATTCGCACCAGCTACATGAGATCCTTAGAGATTTCTGATTAAATTATGGTAATAGTTGTAATCTTCCGCCCTTTTTATTTCTGAAACAAAGCTTCTCCGGAACTACATTCATGTGAATTTTTACATTCATGAGGAGATGCTTATGTAGTCTGGAAATCCTCTTTAAACACTATAAAAAAGACACATGATGGACACATTTTGTTTCCCCATTGTTAATACCATTAAAAAGTCAAGTAATGAATACCCCCTCGCTACAAGGAACTTTATCAGGCAGCATAACCTAGTAAAATGAGGTCTTAGAAATCCTAATTGTAAACCCCCCTCACCATACAAAAATTCTACCAGTTAGGACGGGTAAGTCCCCCCAACCGAAATTTTGTGTGCACCCCGGAGAAAGAATTATCATGAGATTGAGGAAATTGAGGAGATTGAGAAGGCGGGCCGCTTAGCGCAGTTGGTTGGGGCGTCGCAACTTCAGCTTGCTGTCGTTTAAGCGGTCGTGGGTTCGAATCCCGCTCTACCGTCAGGCATTTATGGGTAATCATTCACCTCATTACCCACGCACAAGTCTCAGACTCATGTGGGCATCATCAGCAATAAAGAAAAATGATCATAATTATGATTCGCATAAAAAATCAGACCCAAAATGAATTGTGTGGAAGTTATTAAACGTGTAGGTCCAGGAAGAGAGTATAACTAAAACTGGGGTACAAGAAGGAAACCTATTGAAAGAGTAATTTCTTAAAGAAGAAAAAGAGAAGGATGAGCTCAAACTGGATTGCAAGAAGAAATTTAAGAGAAAGAGTAATTTTCAGATGTAGATAGCAGTTGAGCAGAAGATAACACCAACATAAATTCAAGTTACCAGAAGCGCACAAGCGCTGCCAAAAGAACGGCCATCCACAAAGCTCGATTGGCTTGGAGCGTGTTAAAAGCACAATATAACTTATATAAAAGTTTTACAGTGCACCGATTCAAGTGAATCTCCCCACAAAACACAGAAGCAACTCAACGACCAATCAAAGAAACTTTTTGATTTCCTCCGGTCTCAGTCTTGCTTCATTTTTTATTTCAAAGATAATAACCTCATCTTGCTTTTTATTTCCATTATTCGTCTCCCCCATCTTTTTCTCTTGCTAAGAAAAGTACTAAACAGAATTCCCTCCCTACCAATCCAGTTAAGCATCCGGCTTGTCTCCAAGACATATACATAATATCGCCATGTCCAAAGTACGATATCATTTTAGTCTACGTTTTGTCACGGTTGTGGAATAAGTCCAAGTGGGTGCTGTGCTTCTGTTCTTTAGTGTCGTCATATGACGTCATAGTCATTTTTCAATGGATGTCACGTTGTCTTTTACTGAATGTTACGTCATGACCTCACGACATTCTTTTTGATTGAAGTGTTATCATGATATAAATAGTGTAGAACTGTATTTTCTTCTAAGAAGAGTTTGAAGCAACGTGCTTCTGCTATATTTTCTACAAGAACAAAACATTTCATAGAAACAGGTAAAGTTCAAATTTTTCTAGGCCTTGATTTTTTGTTTCATGCTTAGTCAAATGGTAACTAACATCCGATAGACATTGGTTGACTCATTCATTTACTCGTATTTATTTGTGAATCTACATTAAACAAGACTCAAAAATCTTCAGAGGAATGCTTTTCAAGTCTCCCTCCATTTAATCAAGCTCCTAAAGTTTATAAATACCAGTATGGAGCTGCTACTGTCGTTGACCGATAATTTACGTCTTGATAAATCCAATCGATATTTCCAACCGTCATTTTGAATTCTGAAATCTATACTCCCCATGTATAGATGAATCTTATCAACTTTCTAACTTTTTCTTCTTCTTTTACTCACTATTTTTTCTTTCTCTCGCCCTCTCCCCCCCCCCCCACACACACACACACACACACACTCCCTCACTCTCTCTTCATCTCTCTCACTTACTCACTCTCTCTCTCTTCATCTTCTCTCTTTGATAGGTTAAGTGTAAGAAAGGGACATATTTCCTAACTTCACTTTTTCATGCAAATGCATCACCAAGTTTTTTATATAATAATCTTATTCTCAGTCGTAATTTCATGTTTGTAGACTATATAGATAAAGCGTTTATGTAATAAGGGACTGATAATATTTTATGTAATAATACTTGGCGATGCCTATATATTGTACTGTATACTTGTAACTTCACCAAAATCTCTCTTATTCACTCGCCCTTTCTCATACTCGCCGCAGTTCAAATTGACATGCTCTCTTTGTCTCTCTTTTGATTGATCACTCTTGTTCTTTCTCACATTCTCTCCGTCTTTCACCCTCCGTCATGCTCTCTCCATCTTTTCATCTCAATATCTCTCCCACTTTCCAATTTACTGCCTCGTCCTTGCTCATTATACCGTACAATGAAGGACTTCTGAGTTATCGTAAAGTGTTTATATTCCTTTTTCTCTATTTTCTATTCTCTATTCGAGCACACTTTCTCATTCTCTCTTATAACTCTATGCTTTTCTTCCATTCTATCATTTTTTTCTCTTTCACCATTCTCATTGATTAGGACTACCCATTGCTTTCGCACTTGATTTTATCCACACATTTCATTCAATTTTTCCTTCTTATTAAAGGTATACAAAACTAAACAAACTCTATACCTCTAATTCATAATTACATATAAACTTTGTCAAATGTAAACTAGTTCAATTGAAGCTTGTCATCCCTATCAATCAAGACACTTGTATTTTTTCTCAGCCTGTAACCACAATAACGTGGTTTATCTGGGTCTTTCTCAGGTTACATTCTAATTGAAGAGATTTCTTAAAAGCATATTATCTGGAAGAGTTCATCAGTAACTGAATCGAGTGATAATTTTATATTTCATATCACGGTGTGAGTGTCTAGTATGTTGTGGAATCTCAATTTCCAATTCATTTTAAATTCCACTACACACACATCTGCAGTGTCTGCAGTTATTTATCATAGTAATATGGTATAGTATAGTATAATAGTATAATATCATACTAGCTCACAGGCTCACCTGGAACTCAGCTTCTAATGTGACCCTGTCTTCAAATATTCAACTCTCCTTAACTCCGCACAGTGGTGATAAACTATGTGATTAACTTATAAGTATCGTGAGCATTGTAATAGAACTGAAGGAATATTCAATCATCATATATCAGCATTAGGTCTAAACTGTAAATAGGCTACGTTTACTGTATTACTGTAGAGTATTAATAAATTCTAAATAATTTTGTCTGTGAATATTGATAGTTGGAAATAGGCTTCATTCGAAGCCTATGTCACCAAACAATTTTGTACCATTTTTGTGTAGAAATTAATAAAAAATATGGTAGAAAGATGATTATTATTTGTTTGAAGTCGTCTATTTAACTTCTGTTTAGCCCCTCGTTTTTGATCAGATTCACTTTCAAAAGTTGACTATGCGTGATGAACAATTTTAAAATTTTAGGTAAATATGTTAATAATAATAATGATTATAATAATAATAATAATAATAACAATAATAATAATAATAACATAAAATAACTCTCAAAATCTCAAACAAAACCATATGTTACCACTGAAGTAATGCAGAACGTAAATTCTCCCTTCCAGATCCTGATATAAAATAATGTCGTTTTAAGGTGGCGTATTAATAGAATAATCATTTGATCAGACTAATTCCTTATTGAATGAACTAGAAATTTCATATTTGATCCACCTTTAATTTATTTTTAATCAAAGTAACAATAATTTATTGATATCAATCTCAATAAATTATTTGATAGAATATATTTCTATTCACTGTGTATATAGGTTTGCTTGAAGAGAAATCTTGAAAGAAATATTAGAATAGTGTGTTGGATCGATTAGTGCCTTTATTCGGGTAGTCCCCTTCCCCTAAACATAACGGCATCCAGCTGAAGTTCACAGTTTGGCCGGCAGATATCGTGAGAGTCGCTAAACGAGGGAGGCTTTACAAGTTACGTCATAGAGCTGGGATAATTGATTTGGTTGCCTTCTCTCAGATAACCTCAGCTTCGGAACTGCAATAGACTCAAATTTCAGCTCTGAATTCCTCAATTCAAAGAATTCTATTACGCGAGACATTCTAGTTACTCGGGAGACTTTAATTCAAGACTTCAGACAAAGCTTACGAATTATTTCAAATAATTGTCCTGATATCGAAATAGTTATTTCGAATACTTTGAATACATTGAAGTATATTATATCATTGTAACTTTGCTTTTATATAAGATGCAGATTGATGTACAGATTTGAACTATATACTGTTCACAGTAGATGATCTGTCTTTTACAGTTACAGTTACAGTGACAGTTACAGCTACTGTGACGGTTAAGAAGCGTTTTATAGTATAACCTCGATTATCTGCCACTCTTTCAACCGTCTCTTTCTTGTATCCATCTTTGAAAAGTGAGGATTTTTTCGATTTATTTGCATATTTATTGCATATTGTACAACCGTTTTGTATCCTGATTATTGCATAAATATTTCTGATAAAATAAATATTTATATACAAATGTTATTATCCTTTTGTACACTGTCTAATTTTCCAAACATTTCACAAACAATTTCGAATTTAATAACTGAACTGTCCACGTCTACATAATGGCATTTCTATTATCCTTCTATTCATTTATACGTCGCAGTCCCGGTTCCGAGGGTGACGGTTAATAGAGGTTCTGCTTATCGATATCAATAATCTAATCTAATCTTATTTGACCTAGAGTTTGACATTAACAGCTTTGAAATATGAACACTCGTCTCTGTTCATAATTCTTCTCAAAATGAAGTTTAAACTTCTATTTAATAACACCCTATGTAAGAAATTATATTATCTACATTAACGTAGAATTAGCTACCTAGACTCAATTCAAATAGGAAATTTGCTCACCATTTGAAGCTCAGTTATATTTGTTGCATTCTAAAACTTCTAACAAATTTATTGATTGGAATTATTGAATTTAAAAGATGAAATTCCAGTAAGAGTATCAAGACTTGAATCAAAGGCCCTGGCATAACAATTTTCCCACTATGATAGTTCCTAAAATAGGAATAAAACTCACTTTGCTTCTAATTATTCTTTATCACGCACAAGTTGAGAGCAGTAGGCTCCAACGAACTGTAACCTACAAATATGCTTTCTTATTGGAATTCTTTCAAATTTCACAGTCTTGACTTAGATGAAGCTTAATGCAAATGATTGATTAATTATTTTGGAAGGTTATACTGATAAAGAAGAAATAAGTGAATTCAATACATTCACCTTATCAATATTGACATGTGTTTAATTTTTCTTAGAAACATTGCTCATTAATTTTCATCAGAGATAATTTTATGCAATTTTCATAAGCCAACTCATGTGTACATTTATCTCCATCTCAAGCTTAATTTTACAAAGTCCAACGTTCATTTGATCACTCAGTTCCCCTAGTTGTATGCTTTCATATTTATTGTTCTTAATTTGAAATATTTGTATGCCAGTATAAGCTAGCAGAGTGTAGAATAATAATTGATATCTTACACACCTTATCTTACTTCACATCACCTAGACTTACCTTGGTCTTAAGTACGTATATCAAGTCTCAGAGCCTCTGATGAATTTTTTCGTCTTCTTCTTTATTATATTTGGGATTCTTATATCCCACTATATTATAGAATTTTCAATAGCACTTCCCAAAATGTGCCTAGTTTCTTATAGAGAGAACCCCAATAACAATCTTATCGGCAACCTATCAATGTATTTGGAATTTCATCAATTGGATTTGTAATACAATAATCAACCTGTCGGAGTCGGCGTAGCCGAGTTGGCTTATCGCTGGTCTGATAAGCCAAAGGTCCTGGGTTCGGTCCCAGTTGAGTACAAGATATTTTTCTCGAGCCACTCCCGTGTTTCGGAGGACACGTTAAGCCGTCGGTCCCGGTTGCATATAAAAAAAGCAGTCGTTAAAAAAAACGGCGAGGTGGAACTATCCGTAAGGGTCTCCCCACCACGAAAAGCCATACGAATTTACTTACTTTATCAACCTGTTCTCTTCAACTCATAAATAATGGTGACATTTGAAACTAGTGTTTTCTATCAATTAATTCTCTTGAAGAACTGAGTTTGAGGTACCATTTAGGCCGCTTTTATGCAACGCATCGAATGACGCAGCGTCAGGTCCCGGGCGCGTACCCGACGTGCGTCTTCTAAAACGTTTATTTCCTGTGCGCAGGGTTTTTGGTCTTAATTTGTTTTCGAAGTTTCTTGTATTGAATATTATTCGGAATTTGAAATGTTATCTATTGCTGTGGAGAAAAAATTCTTACTTCAATTATTTTGTGAAATATGGGAGTTCAAAATTGATTTTTTTTTTTTTTTTTTTTTGTTTAAAGGGGGCAATTGATCTTACCTATGAGTGACTTTAAACTTTTGTAAATTTTCTGCAACTGAAAGACACCTCAAGGAATAAAATGACATATTTTTCACTTTAATCAAGCAATTAGGTTTTTTTCTAAATAGCCTACATTTTTAAAGATTTGTGAAAAATTTCAATTTAAAAAAATTATTGAGAAAAAACTATGAGTTAGATTGAAGTAAAAAATATGTCATTTTATTCCTCAAGGTGTCTTTTAGTAAATTGAAAATTCACCAAAAGTTTAAAATCACTCTTAAGTAAGATCAATTGCCTCCAAAAACCGAAAAATTTCAATTCTGAACACCCATATTTCACAAAATAATGAAAGAAAATTTTTTCTCACAGCTAATAGGTGAAATTTCAGAGCCCTGATAATATTCAATACAAAAAACTTCGAAAAACTTATGATTAAAATCTCTGCGCTCAGCCAAAACTGTGAAGCTGGAAAGACACAAGAAAATTTTTCCTTCATCAGCTGACGCATGCCTGACGACCGTCGTTTGACGCATTGCATAAAAGCAGCCGTAAAATCAATCTGAAATATTTTCTAGCCTACATGCAGTTAGTATCCAAATTGAGAAGATCGAGTAACGAATGAATCAGCTTATCGGAAATAATTGATTTGATAATATTAATTTGTCTCTGTAAATACTTATTTCCGATAAACTAGAGACTTTAATATGTATTTGAAATCCTATGTTCCTATTCAGGTTGCTATTCAAGTTTTTTCGATTGTAATAAACTAATAATTATTGTTCAACACTTAATACTGAAATTTATACAAATTTTGGTTTATCAGATAAATATAACTAGTGAGCTATGTAAAGATTAGTGTTTTCTTTCCGCTCATTTCGACAAATACCTTTTCATAAATTTATTCAATCTCATAAAATTTCGAAGTTTCAGCAAATAACTCGTGGGCTTTTTATATTAATTTGAGTTATTTTATACAATTCTGCAAAATTCATAATAGTATGGACAAGAATAGCAATATTATGATCGTCTTTCAAGATAGACAAGAAAATGAATCTCTGAAAATCTTGCTTTCCAATTTTTCGAATAATAATTTGTGTTTGCAATCAGAAAAATAGAAAGTTCAAGCAAAAGAATGAAATTATATGAGCCAAAAATTTGTTGCTGACTTTAGAGCTAATAAACATTTTAAATCTTGCTAGTATTAAAAACTCGCGACAGCTCTGAAATTTTCTCCACTCATTCCTTTACTACCAATTAATTGTTATTTATTCGATTCTGAAGATTTCACAAAAAATCATCAGTTCCACTCTCAAACAAACCGTTTTTCTGTTGGTTAAGACACAAATGATAACAATAAGATATATTCATAGTCAGTCTTATGTTGTAACTATGTTTCTGTAGCAGCGAACGAATGTTTATCAGGCTTGATAGCTGTGCTAACAAAACATTTGCAATGCTAATTTACCAGATACCCTAGTTAATTTGAATAATTATTTTCTTACGGATAAATTCCACTACCAGGATAAATACCAGACAAGGAAAACAATGGGTTGGGGAAAAGCGAGTGGATATTTTTATTATTGAAAAGAGAAATAGGAAGAGAGAGAATTGGAGAATACAGCGATGGAATAGGAACTGTTGACTACAGATGAGTTTCATCATTGCACAGGCGAATATTTTTATTATTTAAAAGAGAAATAGCTGGGAGGGAGAATTGAAGAATACTGGTACAGCTATGAAAGAGGAGCTGTTGATAACAGATGGGTTTTGTCATTTCATGAGTTTCATACTCTTCTTAAAACCAGGAGTCATGTAATAACATCTAGTAGGAGGAGCTATTCAAGATGGAACAACGTCACAGGTGTATTTCAAATTGTAACCAGGGTTAAAGATCGTGGGAGGGGGTAGTTGAAAGTGTGTCTAATAAAATAAGGAAGCTAGGATCGACGGCAGCGTATGCCAGTATAAAATGAGAAGATACGTATTTGGTTCTGGAGACGACGACATACGACAATGTCGACGTGTTTTTATATTATATTCAGGGTGGCCATATAAGGTTTTCGTACCCCACAAGGATAAAGGGTGGGGGACAGTCGTAGTTTTACCGTTCCGCCTGTCATGAAAAAAGTTTCACTCAGAATAGATGTGCTCCTACTACTTTTTCTTCTTATTTTTCTTCTATATCATTTACTATACTTCTTGTCGTGTTTACAACTTTCTTGCTCATTTCACGACAGGCCTCCCCCTCCACCACCCCCTTCTTCTGAGTTTATATGTATCTATATATATATGTAAGAGCGGTACTAGGGCACCCGTAAACCACAGACAATTACCATAAGTTCCTCCTATCCGTGCTCGACATAAACACGGAACGACTGGAGTCCTCCTGGTCCAGGGTGGAGTCGAGACCCCCGGTGAACCCCGTGCAAGTGAAACAGATACGCTGTTTTCGTTTTTATAGATGTCTTATAGCTGCGGCAGTAGCGAAGAAGCACGAGCTTCCCCAATAACCATGCCTTTGTAAACCAGGCCGCAACATCCAGTAATTTCTGTTCTTCTTCTTTGTGTCTTTTACCACTTGACAATTCACAGTCATTTGTTATCCTCGTCACTCCATCCTCTTCCACTTGCCATACACACTTTATACGACCATCCCGCTCCTTTCTCCACAGAGGAAAATATCCTTTTTTCTCTCAATGGCCGTTTCCCACTTACTTTGCTTGTTTTAAGCTTAGTATCAGCCTGGATCTCATCTAGTCCGCAGCTGATCTGAGTTTCCCGGGTGTGGCCTGTCTTCTTTCACCCAAGTTTTCTTCTGGAGGTGGCTTTTGGTGTCCATGTTGATCCTCTCGCCTCGTCATTCGGTGATAGACTCTTCTTGAATCAATATTCTCGCCTCTCATCAAGGTAACAAGATTGTCATGGTTATTCTTGAATGTTGTAAAAGGTGCAATAAGAAAGTTTTGTGCCTTTTGGATGGATCTTTGGGAAAGATAATATTGTTTTTTCTATTTCTATCATGATAGAATATTAAATCAGTAGATCCTGAGTTGATGAGAT